>JAXQGS010000107.1:0-29146 GCA_037040325.1 Mucor sp. M7501 | reverse complement strand
TCATCAAGCGGTTTTGACTACAAGGTGTGGCAACACACGCTCTATGAATCTATCATTCGTAAATAGTCGTAATAGATTGTTATCGAAAGCTTACATATAAACATTATGGCTCAAAATTCGCAAATCCACAACATCGCACTTTTCTCAACAACCATCCTAGCTACAATCCATCCAATTGCACTGGCGTAATCCTGGCAAAAGCGGGGTTCCAATCGGAACACAAAAACGAAAAGCGGAGTTTGAAACGAATCTCGGGCCAATAAAAATGTTGCCCTGGGTTAATCCGTGCGATTTTTTAGGAAGCAGCAGTTTGTGTATTTGAGAATGTCTGCACATGTAGCCAAAAGGTGATATCTGAATTATAAAATCCATAATTATTATTATAGGGTGAAACGGTTTGGGCGACGAGCAATATAAATGCTGTAAGTCTACAGTGCCGCAACGGTTATATTATTGTTCGTCGTTAGCTGCCTGCCTAATAATCTGTAGTAAAAATTACTTGGTGGAGATGGCTCACCTTGATGAATGAATTAAATGACTCGACACGAAAACAAGGATTAACAATGACTGCCGCGATCCGATTACGAGTATATGTATTACCTCAACATGAAAGGTATTACGCAAGTGTTATCTGCCCTCTACATCCTGTAAATAATAATAACAAATAACCCCTCTCTTGTTTTCCATATAATGCCTGTAATTCAAGACAATCCAAGCAAATTAAATGACTTTATTTCGAGTTTTAATCCGGCAGGAAGCAATTGTTAATTGTAATTAGTGTGCAACATTTCAAATGACAAAGGATCAGTAAAGAACAAGGAAAATAGCTTTCGCTGTTGCTCAAACACAGATCTCTTCTCACTGTTATTTGCTTCCTAACATCCAGAAATTATTATTCATACTGTTGTATACCATCATACAAGGATTGTGTCTCAATTACCTTCTCCAACATAGATAATCTTGTTTTGATCTCCATTGTACGAAACTCGAGTTCTTCCTGCAGTGTGGTATACGGTTTGGGAGCCATGACGAGCTCCTCTGTTGATTTAGAATGACTGTAAAGTGAATTGGACAATCTCTTGTGCAGCGAAATCCTATACACGACGTTAAAGCGACATAAAGATAACGATGCTCATCAAAAGCACTTACAATTCAGTAGCTGCTTCTTGACAAGATTGAAAGTCCTCGTGCCATTTCTGGTTTTGCATTTTTGCATGATCTTGTAATGCCTTGATCTGTTCAGCCAGTGACAAATCCGCAGTATTCGCTCCCATTTGCTTTAACGCTTTCTTTAGCAGCCCTTTGATAAGCTTCACTAAGAGTATGTCATCAGAATCTGTGTCTTTTGAGGTTGGTTCAATCAATGGCTGGTGTGATGGTGATGGATCCACGACGACAAGTGATTCAAGTGAGCGTAACTGAAGTGTTTCGAGGGCAGCATCTTTTTCATAGAGCAGCGTCGTCAACTGCTGATAGGAGCGTTGCTTGATGCTCATATCATACAAAGTCTCTAGATCCTTGAGATAGCTTTGAGCAAAGGCGATTTCGTTTGCTAGAAAGCTTGCATACAGCGGATAAAATACACTTTGCATAACCACTCTTGTCAAATAAGGTCGCAAGACATCCTTCTCTAATTGCTCCAAGTTCTTGGTCGTCTCCTCCATGTCTGCTGCATATTTCTCTGTTTCTGATCGTAGGATGGGTAATATTTGCGGCAGTGAGTTGAGCCTGGTTCGATCACGCTCTAGAATTTGGATCCTTGCTTCGAGCCCGCTGATTTGTGCATTGAGATCCATAATGTCAAATTCATTTTTACGGTATTGACGTATTGCAGTGTCAATGATGGCATTTGTTTCGCCTACATGATCGTCGTTCAGCATGGATTCCCATTCTTGCAGTATACGCTTGATTTCTTTGATGAGTTGTGCGTCTGCTTTCAAATAAGGTGTGTCGTTGCTGATGGTAATAGTTTCGTCTAGGTCTACATTTTGGGTATTTTTTAATCGTGATTCGTACAGTGTAATTGCTTCTTGTGCAGCAGCCAGATACTAGGTGATAGTTAGGCACTGAATGAATACTACACTGCTGAGATGGTACCTCGTCTTCCGCTTGCTTCAATTGGGCTTGTTCGTCTATTTCCTCTTGTTCAAGTGCTAGTAAGCTAGCCTCCAAGTCTGCAAGCTCTTGCTGTAGATCAGTCTCCGTCTTTCTATGGCCCATTGTTATACATATTGGTTGTTGTCCAGGCTAATTAATATACATACTGCAATATCTCGTATTGATTGTTGAGAACATCAATGTCTGTGGCATAAGAATTGGGTGGAGTCGGCTTTATATGTCTGCAAGGCATGAGTGTGTCTGATGCTTTTTCTCGACAAAAATCTGCGATGCGGATGCTTACCTGTTTGACGAAGCAGCCGTGGAAGCTTCTCTCTCCCAAATGTCTTCTTCGTCATCGTCGTCTTGGTATTGAGGTGTGTGTGATTTCCTTTTTCTTGAATCCATCATGCTTTAGATTTGAAAAAAAAAAGAACAAAGAAGAGAGAAAAGGTATGACCTTGCCCGCCTGCCTGCCTGCCGTCAGTTTTTGCTTACTTTTAACTTTTTATATATTTTTAGAAATATCAAAACTGTCTAAAATTTTTTTTGCTGCTTCTTTCTTTTTTTTTATATTTGATTATCCTATAAAATAACATAATGGAAACACCTATAGAAGTACTACGAGTGGAACAAAGTGGAATCTCGAAGGAATTGGCACGCTTCAGAGCTTGCGACACTGAAACGCGTAGTCTTTACTGTCGTGAATGGGCTCAATTTGTATATAAAAAGCATTTTGTTTGGAACGCAAAGACGCAGGAGGAGGTGCCTGAGGGTCAGCAAAAGAATCCACACGGCGGCCTACAAGCTGGACCCTACCAAATCAACTTTATCAGCGACGATACAGCCAGCGACAAAGACGACGTTTACAAAAAGGAGCGTTCAGCATTGATGACTGAAAAGTTTATGAGCTTGGTGGACTCCTGGACTACGACACCTGCTCGTGCCGACGAAGAGAGTCTGATCACACAAATCGTCCAGGCCTGTAAATTATGGACAACCCTGCCTAGTGGCTACTCTGGTCTGCCTGATCTGTTTGAGCCTGTTGAATTCAACCCTTATCCCGATGCGATTCCCCTTGTCGAAGATCCCAAAGATCCCTCACAACTGCTGGATCCACTCATCATCGAACGACAAGCGCTGTGCTTACCCTCCGATTGCTTTCATCTGTTAAAGAACCTGACTGGCGATATCCTCTTGTCACATACCACACCCACATGCAACCACTCAAAGCCCACAGCCAAGACACCAGCCGATTTGGATGTGGACAAGGACATTTTTAACGAACACGAAGCGGTAGCTGTCAAAAAAGCACTGGCTGAGCTCAAGATCGCCTTGGAGCAGGCATGGCACCCGCTCAACAACTTTTTGGGCCAGCTGGCAGATTTTGATAAGAGACGCTCCAAGCTGATGGGAAAGGGATGCCAGGAAACCATCGACGAGTATTACGCTAGCCAGAACTTTGTTTCTTTTGTGGATGTGTGGGCGAAACAGGCGGCTAATTTCAAAAATAAAAAATCGACGCCTGAGGAAATTGCCAAAGTCGACTCGCTCTTTGAACAGCACCTTGAACGCATGAAGCAGGTAGTGCATGAATTTATGACGGAATTTGCCGTGGCCCATCTCAAGGAGATCCACGTCTTGACAAGCGACCTGTGGAAGATGATTGTCCCCACCATCTACGAGCTGGGCGAGCGCATGGCCAAGCACGAAGACCACAAGGGCAACAAGAACGCCAATGCTTCCAAGATTGGCGAGTCCCTCAAGGCACTGGACATCGATTCGCTAAAGAAGATGGAGTCTACCAAAGAAGTCGACGCAGCCCAAAGCCGCATCCTGGACAGCTTAACGGCAAAGACAACCGAGTACATGAACGACATTGACAATCTGCTCAAACTGTACCGCGAAGGACGCGGCAACCTCAGTGGCCGTCTGGAAAAGCTCAACAACAAGGATTTCAAAAAGAAGATCAAGAAGGTGGAGAGCGGCTACTACTCGATTCGCCAGACGTTCCGTTACGAGGTCACTGAAAACATCTTTCCCGAAGCCTTGTTCTGTAAGTTTTCACTCGTGTGTTTGGAGCCTCTGATGCAAGAAGGCGAGGTGATGGAAGCTGTTACCATTGAAAAGGAAGTGAAGCGATTTGTGGAATCTCACAAGGACTTGTTGCAGCAGAAATGTCACTTGTTGGAGGAATTTGAGCAAGGTGTTCAAACAGGTCGTCGCGAACTCGCTGGCGTGTTGGGGAAGCTATTTTTGAAGGAAGGGATGCGTATTCAGGGCGACAATCTCGCTTTGAAGAGACAGCAATCTTTGCTCAAGTCAATGGGTGTTGCGCCTGAAGATCAGCAGCCAAAGAAGAAGACCAAGAGCAAGAAAAAGTCTAGCACTACTAGCAGCGGCGCAACTACACCTGCTCTGGTCGAAGAGCCCGTCAAGAAGGCACCTGCTGCTAAAGAGAAGGCACCTGCTGGTAAAGAGAAGGCATCCGCTGCCAAGGAGAAGGCTGATATCAAGGAAAAGATTGTTACCAAAGAGAAGGCTGCTGTCAAGGAAAAGAAGGCTGCTGTCAAGGAAAAGAAAGAGGCTGTACCTGAAAAGAAGCCAGAAGCAAAGGAAAAGAAGGTGGATCTTGTTGAGAAGAAGCCTGCTGTTGTAGAGGACAAGAAGCCTAGCGTACCCGAAAAGAAACCTATGTTGGATGCAAAGCCTGTGATTCCTGAAAAGGAACCCATTGTCCAAAAGAACAAGAAGCCCGCTGTCCCAGCAATGGAACCTACTGTCGAAAAGAAGACGCCCACTGTGCCTGCCATAGAACCCTCTGTTCCTGAAAAGAAGACGGTTGCTGATGATGAACAAAAGCCTGAACCTGTTGTGGAAAAGAAGCAGCAGCCTGTGGATGTTGCAGTTGGACAAAAGACCAAGAGCGTCAAGGAAAAGAAGCCTGTAGCTGTTGAAAATGGGGATGCAAAGGTAAGTGCCGTCTTGTATATGCTTTCAATTTGCCTCACAAGATTTTACTAACTGCAAAAAAAAAAAAAGCTGCATACATCATGGCCTACTGCTACAGATCAATCCAATGACATTCAAGATTGGGATGCAATTCGATCCTCTGTCATGACTGCCGAAGCAAATATAAATCAACTTGAACCTGAAGTGCAGGATTGGGAGACTTTAAAAGCTCAAGTCATGTTGTCAAACGAGAAGAAGAAACCTACTGCTGCTTCTGCTCCTGGTGGATGGTCTTCTGTAGCTGCCGCCGCCGCCGCTGCTGCTGCCTCTGTCAGCTCGTCGTCATCTCCTGTCAAGGCATCACCAAACAAGCCTACACCTACGACTGCATCGACTCCCAGCACGACTACGACTACCACACCCGCTTTAGATCAATGGCCAACAGCACCTGCTACCAGCAAATGGTCCAACGTTGCAGCTTCCTCCACAACAACAGCAACAGCAACTTCTCCAACTGATCATGGATGGTCCAATGCCGCAGCTCCTTCTCCTTCTTCTTCTTCCAATGCTGCATCTGCAACTGACAAGGGATGGCGCAAGAGTACTTTGCCTGCTGCTAGTGCCAGTACTACTTCATCTGCCTGGTCCAAGACACCATCAACTAGCTCTGGATGGAACACTGACAAGAAGCCTTGGGATTCACCTGTTGCCGCTAAAAAGAAAGCATCAGCATGGACTGATGAGGGAGAATCTAATATATCACTTGGTGGATGGGACTCTCCTTCCAAAGCTATTGGTGGAAGCTCTGCGGATGACAATTGGCGTACTGGTACCAAGAAAGCCACTGCCCCTCCTCCTCCTGCTGCTGCTGCTGCTGCTAGCTGGGACAATGCCAAGTTGCCTTGGGATAATGAGCCTACTACTGCTACCTCTTCTTCGCCCTCTGCAATGGCTACTACCCCGATTAAGCAAAATGTCAAGAAGCCTACTGTGACACAACAACCTGCCGCTGCTGTAACATCAAATCCTACTGCTGCTCCCAATCATGGCATCTTGAGTCCTGCAACCCAACCTCCTCCAGGCATGGCAATGGCTGCCGCTGCCTCTGCTCCTCCAGGTATGGCAATGCCTGCTGCTGCTGCCGCTGCTGCCGCTGCTGCCGCTGCCTCTGCTCCTCCTCCAGGCTTTCAAGCACCTAAAGTGATGCCACCTGGGCTGTCTACCTCTATTGCCTCTGCTGTAACCAGTCCTCATGCTATCACTACGCCAACTATCCACAACAGCAACAACAGCTTCAGTTCCACTGGCATGGCCTCAATGACAACTGCACCACTTCAGCCCACTTCCAACCAACTGCAAGAGCCATTACCTCATGATCTGGAAGAGATGAGTTCCGACATGTTGCTCTTGATTGTCAAGAACCTACACCGCGAAAATGGAAATCTGATTCAGTCCGTGTACAGCATGCAACAAGAGATGGGTATGATGACCAGCCGCTATGCTGAAATCATTGCACTGGCCAGAGAACGTGAAACACAAACTTTAGCCTTGTTTGAAAGTCGCAAACAAACGGAAATGGAGGAAGCTCGCCGATATGTATTGTCTTTGGAAGCACGTGTCAAGCAGCTGGAAGAGCAAGGACAGCAGGCAAAGACGGGCACAGCAGGATTTGGTAATCAAGATTTGTTTGCTGGCTACAGAGAAGAAATGGCGCCTCAGCAGCAGCAATCAGCCCAACAGGACCATGCTCAACACCACCATCGTAATCATAGCAGAAAGTTGTGGCAAAAGAACACGGTGGTTCGCTGTAGCAATTGCGGGGAGGTGGGTCATGCATCCCAGGAATGCAAGGTAAATAGTGTGTGTACTTGAGAGAGAGATTTTCATTATATTAAACAATTTATGAATAGGGAGTGTGCCGTTATTGCGGTAGCCTCGAGCACCTGTCTGATGCATGCCCATTGAATTAATAAATACATGGGTCCAATGTGTGTATATCCACTCGCTTTTGAGATACAATAATATGCAAAAATTAAGCTTTTTTCCATTTAACACAAGATCTGCTTGGATGGCCGACAACCTTGCGATCATGCCACTTTCTCTCATTTTGTACATAGTAAAAAAGTTTTATGAAATAAAGGGGGGATTTGTGTATGTGCTTTGTAATGTGTGTGTGTATGTGTGTATTATTTACAAGATGGTTTTTATTTTGTGTGGTAGTAGTGAGTGAGAGAGAAAGAGGCAACAAAAGGGGGTGGGTGTGGAAAGGGGATAAAGGGGCAATGCAGACACACAAAGTGTTTGTGTAATGTGCTATTCTTTGTCTCGTAAATTGGTGCTGCTGAAAAAGAAAAAGATACTTGTGCAAGAAAGAGATAGAAATGAGATTTGGTATGTGTTGGGAATCATTTTTTTGGGGCCGTTAAATATATAGAGATGCGAGAGAGAAAGAGAAAGAGAGCGAGTATGTGTTGAGAATGACAAGTTGCTCAGGACACAAGAATCGAGTTATCTTGACGATATGTATCGCTCGCTTTTGAACCGAGAATACTGAGGTCTTTATCTAAATTAGTGTCGCCTACAAGCTGGTGATTTTGACGTTTTAATGAGTCAAGTTGCATTCTCAATTGTTTGTTTTCTTCTTCGACAGCATTTAATCTATGCAATAACTGTTCATTTGCTTTCTTGTGGTCGTCCACCTGGCCCTCTAATGTAGTAATGTACTCTATATAGACAAGAAAAGGATCAGTACTCGCGTGCGCTCTCTCCCTCTCCATCACACACACACAAGACATGTCAACCTACCCTTTCTTCTCACTCGAAAGTTGCGTGCGGAAATCTTGTTTCGCAGCTGTCTTCTCTCTTTGGATGTGAGCTTCTTGATATCGATACCACCTGTTTCAGCATAGGCTTCAAGTGAGATTGGGCCCTCTGCTTCGTGAGAACATTCGCGTTTTGAATTGTCAAGTGGTGTGGTGTCTTCGGATTTGATTAAAGATTCAGGTGAAACAGTGTCTGGAATGTCTGTGGAGGTAGCAGCAGCGGCAGGGCAAGTACTGCTGGTATTGGCTGGGGATGTTGTGATTGTAGCTGATGGGGCAGTGCTAGTGGCGACTGAAGTGGATGTAGAATGCGTAGTAGTCGCGCTGGGTGAAAGCGTCGTGTCCAATGCACTGCTCTTGTAGAGGTCTTCAATCTTGATCAATGGCTCCATGGGCGCAGTCAGCATGCAATTACTGATAGTAGTGGTGGGTGGCGATTCAGGCTCTGGCGTAGGTTCAGCAGCTATGATGGGATTGCTAGCACCACCTGCTGCCAATTGTTCACGTAAAGCGAGCTGTCTTTTAGCCAATTCAATCAGCTGCTTGATTTGCTCTGTGGTAGGCATCACCATCATGTCTTTTGCATCTGCAGCGTCTTGCACAACAAGCTGGTCAGTTTCCATGTGTGGGCTGCTGAAAGAATGTTGGTAATCCATATTGAAATCTTCATCTTTGATAAAGGGTGGAGATGGCAGAGATGTGGAATCAATGGTATGACTGTTGAGCCAGTCCATATCGACAATGTCTTCAAAGTCCATGCTGCAAAAGGAATATATAAAAAAGATGGGAAAGGTGTAAAAATCTAAAAGAGAAAGAAACAAAGAAAAGGCCAAGTCTTTTTTATCTTTGCATGCTATTTATATACGGTCGAGCATAACAAACTAGATTGCAGCATTTAATCTTGAAAACATTACCTCCTTCTTTTGTTCTCTGCGGCATCTCAATTGACCCAAATCAATGGAAAAGGCTCTCGCTCGCTCTCCCCCTCCCCTCTCGTGTGTGTGTGTGCCGCATCTGAAACGCCTGATTATTCCAAGCAGAGTTAAATGGAAAACTTGCAAGGAAATGACACCCCTTATTTTGAATGACTAGACAAAACAAAGCATCAACAACAACAACAACAATCCAATAAGCCACATGCATAAATATAGGATTGTTGGAGCGCACAAAATGTGCTACCACCTCCCAATGCAAAAACACGCACTACACACGGGCAAGCAGGTAAAATACAACATTTGGCTCGTTATTTACGTCATTCGCAGCACCAGCAACGCGAAAAAATCTATCCTTACCTGATTTAGGTTGAGATTATATATACATTTTCTTTTTTTCCTTACCTCCCACATCCCAACAATGTCAAATCGGATGCTTGTTTTAGTGGGTCTGCCAGGTTCTGGCAAAAGCACCATATCCAATAAGCTAGTTCAATGCAGAAAGGTAAGAAATTTCAAAGGAACACCCCCTGTCTTGACCACTTTTGACCATGGACAATGTACAGGATTGGCAGAGGGTAAATCAAGACGACATGAAGAGCAGAAAAGCATGTGAAATGTATACCAAAAAGTACCTCGATCAACGCCAAAATGTCATTGTCGATCGTTGCAATTTTGATCGCAGTCAGCGAAAAACGTGGGTAGACATTGCCCAGCATTACAAGGTGCCCATTGACTGCATTGTCCTCACTGCCAACCAGCAAGACTGCGGCGATCGCATCATGGTGCGAGAGCAGCATCCCACCGGTGTCCATGGAAGAAACGGCGTCCATATTTTGCGTAGATTTGTGAGAGACTACCACCCTCCTACACTCGACTTTAACGAAGGGTTTTCTCGCATTCTTTATTTAGATCCTAGTCCAGATACGGTATGTACCGTAGAACGCATCGATGAAATTTTTGCTTTATTAGACCAGTGTCCGTTACTGTTACCCTCTTCCTCCTCCTGTTCTTCACAAGATGCATCATCTCATGTTCGTTATGAAAAACCCCAAATCACTGTAGATAGCGATGGCTGGTCGACTATTCCAGTTTCATCAAACAAGGACGCTGAAAAATAAAATTGTGCATATTAAAAAAACATCATGTGTGCGTGTGAGTGTGCTTGACTTTTGTTGACTTGACAGTAGTAGCATTTAAAGATAAATTAATAAACCTGGTGATCTGTGGTCTATATCGTTTTCATAATTGCGGCGGCTTTTGAGAGCCTCGAGAAAAAAAAACTCGTAATATGTATATCATCGACCCCATTTTAAGGTTATATTTTTTTGTCAGATTAAAGTTTCGCATTAAACAATTGTTTGTTATATATGAAGCTCAGAGGAAAAGCTTCTGTTGTGTCAGTCGATAGATTAGTAATACAACATTTGGGGGGAGGAGAGGGGAGAGTTGCATGATATCACACGGCTAATTTTGACTTTTCATACCGATGTCTATTAAAATGTCAAAACTGTACATTTGATATGTACACATACAAAAGTCTATACCATGACATCTCAATTGCAATCTAACTAGCTAGCCTTTTTCTCTTGCGCCATGTCAAAGCATACTAGGCTATAATTTTGAAGTCAATTTCAAAAGTGTGTCATTTTCCAATGATTTCATGTCACAGAAATCTGTATAGTCTTTCGGCTAAATTACATTTTACCAAGTATCTGGAACTGTCAAGAAACTCTTTTTGTGTCCTGAGATAAAAGTGCAGGCATATAGCGAACGCCCCTGTAGATTGTTTGCAAGACAGAGCCATGCATAGATTTGATTATATGATACTGTTCTTATAAACGTCCATGTCAGCATACACTAACATCTGGGCAATTGCAATACAAAGATTACTAACTATACTTCTAGAAACAAAGATGCAAAGCAAAAGCTGGGATAAGAGAAAAGATACGCTGACAATCGTTTCCATTGTTTGCCTGAGAGATGTATCGCACAAGATGTGGGTCAATGTAATCATAAGCATTTGGTTGTTTTCTGTATGATTTATGACAGAAATTGAGGCTATTTTGAGCAGAACATCTCCGAAGATGTCATCTGAACCCAAGAAACGTGCCCAATATCGAGGAGAAACCCTCAACATGTACTCTAATGTTAAATTTTAAAATAAAGCAGCATGCAATTGGAACCTACAGGATGACGCCGGCAGAGATTGAGCGTAGCAAAAGCAATTATATACGTCTATAGTGTCTTTTTACTATACAAAAGGTGATTGTCAGGGCAAAAACGCAGCCTAGCTGGGATTGAATTTCATAGCGTGCGTCCACTGGCTTTCTATATCCTCGATTTGGACATCCTAAAACCTTTCAGGGTCAATTACACAAAACGTTATTATATAAACAACAGGTATTTCTCTAGACCTATACATACAAAATTAAACGAGGAATCTAATGGTATTAATTTCAAAGCGATCCCTTTAGTCTGTGAAGAGTAACTGCCAAAAAATGCAAAAAACGTTTTTCGGGAAAAGGTCTACAAACACTATAGTAAATCGATCCAAAGACACTTTTACATGCTCCAATGCGTTTGTACAATTGTTTTGAGCATAGGAACACCTTGGTAGAAAACTTCATTTTCGAGGTGAAAACTTTCATCATTCAAAATTATCAAATTTTCCCTTGCTAGTGCAGGGCAAAATTTCCCAAAAATCGATCATCAACTCGATCCCCAAAAAATCGCTGAAAAGTGATTCATGACCTAATGTCAGGTCGTAGAACACGATTACACCTGTTTTGAGGTCGATATTGCGCTTCGTTGGCGAGATAAAAGCGATTTAAACCCTTGATTTTACAGTGGTAAATACATTTGAGGGCTGCTCACTGAACATTGCGCTTATTAACATCCGGTTTGAAGGTCTGTAACTTATCATCTAGTGAAACAGCACATTATTAACCTTTTTGTTCATTAAAAAGCGCGATATTCCCAGAGGATTTCTGCACTGATTTGCCCAAAAAGCGTATCCAATACCCAAAATCGATGAAAAAGCTGTTTTTGTTATAGGTATCGAATCGATTGACTGACATTGTGTTATTTGGCGGATAAGCGAAAAGGAGGGTGTCTATCACCCGACTCTGACATAGCCTTCCTTTGCTATCAGAAACCGCATGTCCTCCAACAGATAAACAGAATTGATAAATTACGTAAGATTCAACATTGCATTATTTGAGTAAGCTCGTTGCAGGCGCGAGCTGCACACCCTCCATTAGAACAAAGGTCGACTTCTTCACCGTAGTTCGGGGGTATGTAAATTACAGCACGTATTATTGTGTAAAGGTGAAATTGTCAAGCCTTTATGTTTGATTCATAATTTTGTCAATAGACATTGACTTTGAACAATTATCAGTGGGTATGAGCAGCAAAACCATCGACATTCAATATCCTTTTTATTATGATATAAACTAGTTATAGCTTTTATTCAGATTGTAAACGAGGTTCATCAGGAAACGAATAGACTTGCTGAAGTGAGATGGCACGTCTGTAGGTATTGATTGGGAGCAGGTAAGGCAGCTGGGGGTCGTCCCTGTAGCAGATTTCCAAGCGAGACTCCTCCAAGGCCAGCTTGGCCTCCATCACGTTTTCGGGTGTAAAGGGTTTCAGGAACACCAGGCAGAGGGCTTCGTCCTTGGTCATAATGTTGTTCATCTTGGTGTTCTTGTAATTTAGGGTTAAAGGGGAGGAAGAAAAGAGCATTCAAGCGAAAAATTTTACATTTAAATATTTATCATCTTGATGGCATTCACATGACATGACTTGGGTCTCCTTTCTGAGAATGTTGTCAATTGAATAATGACATTGACACTTGCTCAATTGCCTGCAGATTTATCGATGGCTGTACAGTAGGCAATTTACATCGAATGTCCATGCCTTATTGTACTAGTTTGTACCATATTTGCAAAATAAATTGTATTCAAGTGATTGATGTTTGTTATGGTATAACAAAAGGTACAATCGCCTAAATCAAATGTGAGGCATTGCAAGTATTAGACGCCACACTGTATTTACTATTTGTTACATTCAATCAAACATTATAGCAAACTTTTCTAATGAGGATGACTTTCTCAATGATAAAGATTATCTGGAGATACATGCACACAAAGAAACCAATCATTGCATTAGAAAACGAAGCAATTGTATAAATCTAATCATAATTTTTGTGTCTATTGCAACATCCAGCGAATACTCACAAAAGTACTACAAGGAAAATGTTTTGAAAAATCAATCAAGGTCATATAATAGTAGTCAGTTTGGATGGACACATTGCAAAATATTAATTGCAAATTAGTACTGTCAAACATATCCACTAGCAACTGTCGGATCAAATATTATCATTTGACATATCAACCCAGATTTAGGGGTACTTGATCCAGGCACAAGACTTTGGCCCTAGATTTTTTCAACTAACTTACACATTGTTTATTTACTTGAAAACAGCATCTTTAACAGAATAGTACATGACAGGAATAGCAATAACAATAGAAATCACAGAAATGAAAAAGAGCTTCCATGATGCATGTCTGTTGGTATAATCAGCTCGGATCAAGTCACCTGAGAACAAGTAAATGTACGCAGAACCGGGTAGCAGAAATCCTAATAGTACATGGATACAAACAAATAAATAAGAGATGCAAAGCACACAGTTGTTCTACCAAAGCCTACCCAATACAGTTGTTGAGAATCCACCAATAACATCAAACACCTTCCCCAGCGATGTTAACGTGGCTCCAAAATAAAGCACCACCAAAAACACACCAACAGTAACTGTGTAATGCTGCTTTTTGGTGGGGTTGTTTATATGAATGCCAAACATCAACATCACTGCTTCTCTACAGGGATGCATACACAGCGGTATTGTGAGCACCATAAACAGGCCCAATGCGAGCTTGACCAAACGGATACCAGGGTCGTTTTCTGGGAAATTGAGTAGAATATTGGCTTGCACATTCTTACCAAAGCACATGTAGGCCATAACAGCAAACACAATATTGACAACAAAAGCAATCAAAATTGCCATATAGCACACTCGCAGCCAGTTGGAAGGCTTTTGGTTTCTTGTCGTTGTATAGACGCCAAACAGATTTTGAGCACAACCGAATGAGAGGCTGATGATGGCGAGCCCTTTGAACATGTCTTCAGAGACAGGGACCACTTCCAATTCAATGTCCTGATGGCTAGGAAGATAGTAAGGCACGCGAACCAGGACGCCCAGTAGCATCAACATGAGTAATAAGACGGATATGGCTGACCATTTGACAAATTTGGCAGTTGAGCGAGATAAGCTGAGTGGAAGTGTCTAAGTGATGGTTGTGTTTAATAAATATTGTGATGATGGTGAATGACCTTTGGTGACACCTACACATAGCAATCCAAATGTTAAAATGACATTTCTTCTATCTGCAAAAAAGGCAACATTGGGGAACACCAGCACCAGTAGGCCAGGCAGTGTATCTCCCAATACTAATCAAAGACTGTGAGTCAATTCAATTTGTTCGCACACACACACACACACACACATGAGTGCACTTACACAAGTAGTAGGAGACAGCTGTTCCTGCTGTGTGAAAAAAGATGATAAAGTTTACTACACGCGAACCAATGCCACCTATCAGTTTTTCGCACAGGGCAACCAGACTAAATGTTTGTGTCGCGAGGCCGCACAAGATGGTGATTTGCATAGTGTAGCAAGTCAGATAAGCGATCAAGATACTGAACAACAGCCCCACCCAAAAGCCACATAGATGCAAGGCCAAGGGCAGTCCAATGATGCCGGTACCCATCATTGCATTGACCAGGTTAAGCGACGATCCCATGGCAGAGCTACCATCATCCAGATGCATATCATCGTCTGTACATTTGTAGTTGTCTAGAGTGATTGCTGTGATGCTGCTGGCTCTATCGCTGCTGAGACATGAATCGTAGTGTGTGATGATGCTATCATTCATGAGCAGAGAGGAAGCGGCGTCGTCTGTCAGATCATGATTGAATTTCATTCTATAAAGAAACGGACAGAGTGTTGAAAAGAAGGAAGAAATAGAGAGAGAGAGAGATAAAGAAAAAAAGTAATATTATCTTTTATTTATATTGCCCTTCCACCCTCTCATCTTGGTTAATCATACAAACAATCAAGCACCTCTAGCACACCAATCATCAAGAGTGGCACAAACAGAGAGAGACAGGGCCTCTTTAATGAGTAGTATATACTATGCATAGTGACAAGCAAGCGAGGCCGTATACAAGAGTTATGTATTAGATTGGTGTTGATAATTAGACATGTTGCAATGAATGGGGTTAGCATTGGACAAAATATGTGTATCAAAATAGGCTCAGGTATTGCTTGGGAGTACATGTGCAATCTTTATGACTAAAAAACAGTACATGTCTATCCACTAACCGACTGATTTCGCTACGCTCTGCGCCAGCATCGCCCTGGCGGTTTTGATCCGAGACACATCTAGTTTTCAATATACACAAGCTGTAATCCACCCGCAGAAATATGGTGAAAAAAGTTGACCTTTGCTTTGCCATGGTGATTTTTTCGACCTTCGTTTCTAATGGGGGTTCACACTTGCGCCCACAGCGGGCTTGCCCAATTAACCCAATGTTGAATCAGAAGAAATAAACCACTTGTAGTTTTTAATAGTAAGGAAAGGTTTGTAAGAGTTAAGCGGGAGGTATCCCAACCTTTGCTTATCCGCCAATTGATCAATTTGATACTTGGAGGTGAAACTCAATGCTGGATTGCAAGCGGTAGTATTCTCCTTGGTTTCCTTTGCAATCGCGTCGTTTCTAATCAGCAAATCCCTCGCTTCTGCTAATGTATGTGTCTCGAAGGAGTAAACAAAGCTTGACCACTTGCACAACACATCTAAAATCGAGGTAATGTCAAGCTGAATCCAAGCTTCTTGTGTGTCCCTCTTGTCCGCATAATGTGCTGTTTCACTAGATGATAAGTTACAGACCTTCAAACCGGATGTTAATAAGCGCAATGTTCAGTGAGAAGCCCTCAAATGTATTAACCACTGTAAAATCAAGAGTTTAAATCGCTTGTATCTCGCCAACGAAGCTCGATCTCGGCTTCAAAACAAGTGTAATCGTGTTCTACGACCTGACATTAGGCTATGGGTCACTTTTCAGCAATTTTTTGGGGATCGAGTTGATGATCGATTTCTGCCTTGTAGTAGCAAGGGAAAAATTGATGATTTTGAATGATGGAGGTTTTCACATCGAAAAAGAAGTTTTCTACTAAGGTGTTCCTAAGTTCAAACGAAGCGCAATAAAGCATAGGAACATGTGAAGGTGTCTTTTGTCCAATTTACTATAGTGTTTGTAGACGTATCCACCAAAAACGTGTTTTACATTTATTGACAGTTACTCTCCATAGACTAAAGGGATCGCTTTGAAATTAACACCATTGGATTCCTCATCCAATTTTGCACCCAAAAGAGTAAAGAAATACCTGCTGTTCGAGTAACAACATTTTGTGTAATTGCCCCTGAAAGGGTTTGAGATGTCCAAATCAGGGATCTGGAGGATACACAGTGAGCGAGCCCTGAAATTCAGTCCCAGCTCAGAGCAGCAGCAGCGAGCACTATTATAGTCAAAATCGATGCCTTCCCATCATGAAGGCATGAATGTTTCTGATGGCGGTATTAAAAAGGGGATTGCAATTTAAAAAGCATGACCACTTGGTTCGAGTACATGGTTAAAAAGTATTTTTATTATCGTTCAATGGGAAAATTTATATGGATCGATGCACCGAGTGCTTTTTATTTTTTGGGGCAGCTACAATTTGTATAAACAAAGAATGATGTGCAAGCGCCTAGTAGATCCACTCCAATACTGAGGTGTTGTCATGCTTTCTTTTGATCACCTTGGTTCTCTTTGCAAGAATATCGTCGACCTGGTTTGCAACTTCATCTTTAACTTTCAGGCTATTATAGCCTTGGCCGACGAAATGCGAAATGACTTGGTCACGAGAAGTAGATGGTCTGAGCTTGCCATCCTGGAGCATTGTAGACAATCCGACCACAAAGCGGCGCACCTCTTCTTCTGACAGCTTGACTTGAGCATTGTGCTTGTCAGACCAGATTCCTGTAGAATCTTGATCTCTTTTGTATGCCGCATTCAATGAGGATGCCTATCAACCATGTAACTTGTTAGTATCGTTACACTATACAACACCACTCTTTATACTTACAGATCGAAAAGGAGTTGCAACAGCGCCTTTGACAACTGGCAAAGGGTTTGTAGGCTTGAATGAAGCAACTTTTAGGGAAGTGGTTCTAAACATGTTGATTTATGGATTGGTGTTTTGATGTTGTTGAATGAAGAAAAAAAGAAGCGGTCTTGGTCTGCTATTTATATGAATTTGGAGGTGTCTATTCATGTAGAATAGATTGAAAGCAGGATGCTTTAGAGAGAGAGAAACACATGTAATTTGTATTAAAGGGCTTTACTTGATCAATCCTAGAAGTATTTAAGAGTATAAAGTATCTCAAATCAAAATTATTACAAACAGAACTGATGGTATCAGTGCTTAATGCATGCAATGATTCTATTATAACACTTTAAAAGCCATTAGATCATGAATGTTCCATTAGATAGTCTCAAAACAGGAAAACATTAATTCATCTATTTTGAAATTTCACATATTGCGCTATAAGCATGTCAATACTAATGCAACACACGCACATTTAGTGATTTGTATATACACCAACTAAAGCCAGTTTCGCAGCATGGATCTATGACAAAATGTTCTAGCTGAAATGCATCATTTTAAGAATTAAAATGTGCGTTGTTATTTCTATACCACTATCTCAATCGACATTTGCCCCATCAAACTTTGTAACACTAATGCTCCTACTGCAGCAACTATATTGTGCGCTGGTACAGTTGTAAAGTTTAAAACCTTGCCGAGTCCACATGGACAGAGAGGGGATGCATACAAAAAGTGCCCATTGTTTTACTTAACGCCATTGTTCCCTCTGAATGCTTGGACAATGTAGATTTTGATAATATCCATTCTGTCATTTGACATTTCATTTGATCCATATTGTGATTCACTACTTTAGCCACAGGTTTAAAATGCGTAAAGCGACTTTTTGATCGTATTTATTGCAACATGTCTAAAATGCCATATTAAACTTGATGCAATTGTAGTCATTCGCATGATGATAATGTGCGATTTTCCGAATACGGTTCCCTTTTACGCCATATAGGTAACAATGGCCCTTTTTTAGATGTGATCATCAACAACTGAGAAAAAGTATTATGAGCTTTTATTTAAAAACATTCAGATTGTACTCTAAAAACATTCGGTTTGTGCTCTAGAAACATTCGATTTGTGCTCTTGAATGGACATTTTCAAACTAAAGTAAATCTAACCGTTTTGCCTAGCATGAAGCTATCATCATGCCAAACTTAAAATGTAATGTTCTTTTTACTTTACTTGGTGCATTACGCTAAGCATTCATTGTTATTATACCTCTAATGTTTATATACGTATACATATGTACATCCAAACATTGCACAGAGGACAGAACAAAGAATAAATGCACTAATACTTGCCCAGCTTCAGGAGAGAATCCGATAAAATTGTATGGAAATCATGTATAGTAGACATATTACTCTAGCTAAAAATTCCTTTTATTGTTATCCTTTTCAATTATATATAAGGATGAGTGTGTCTTGAATTCATTTGTCATTCATTGCATCTACAAAAATAAGAACCTATTAGTATTCTTGTCAACATGAAGTTACATTCAGGAAAAGCATACAATGTAAGGTACTACATCTTGTTGCCGAAAATTATGCAGTAGATTGATCCAATGCCATATTGTAGTACGATACCCCTGCAGTATCTCGCAAGAGAAAAGCCAACAAGAGTAGAGAGCAAAAGGATGAACAATTGCCATTGAAACAGCAAAAGACCAATCGCGTTCATCAAGAACGCCCTGTAGTTTCTGCAAGCTCGTCTGATTCACCATCCAATATACCTCATGTCTCCTCATCTCCCATCAGCATCACAGAGGTTCTAGCAAGCACATATGGTACAGCCTCTCATGCTCCACACCTCGCTAGACATTCTAGTAGAGGAAAATCCGTTGATCTGAACTCTCGACATGACGCACCATCTACTTTTTTGGTCTACTCTCGCTCCAATCCCTCTTGGGTGTCTCTTCCTCTCACTCCACATTCCTGCACTCGTTCTTGGTACGTCCTCACCAGTGGTCGTCGTCGTCGTTGTGCAAATCCTAGACACTATTCTTTGCTCGTCGGTTCCCGGGCTACCTCATCTTTTGTGCCAAAGTTACCTGAAATACCCGAGGAAGAAGAGTCTGACAATGATGAGTCTTTGGACATTGGGGTAGAAGAGCGACAAGTTCATTTTGAAAACAATGTCACTGTACATACTCGTATGACAGCATCAGAGATCGTAGTAGAGATATCAAAGTCAAGTCTTGCCACCGAGAATTGAAATAAACAAAAAAGTGTGTGTGTGATTCGATTTTATTATTATAAACTTATTTGCCTCCACTTGGATTTTCTTGGTTTGCAATCATTTCGGAAATGTTCTTTTGCAACAGACTCCAGTCATCAGGTTTGGGGGTTGCCACCTAAAAAAAGTCAGTTGCTATATCATATCAGCATGACCAAAAAGGGGCTGCAACAAACTTACCTCGCCAATATCATAAACATAGACATGGCCATCGCTGGAACCAATGGCTGTCTTTTTACCCTCCTTGTCCCAAGCCAATTTGTTCAATGCTTTGCCAGAACCGACTTGAGTGCTGACAAAAGGTTCTTCGGTATCTGCATTCAAATTCCACAAATCAAACTGACCCGTGCCATCGACTGTACCAAACAAGGCAGGATGTGTAGGCGACCATTTGACATCGTAGACATAGTCATCGGCATGCTCAAACGAGTACAAGGGAGGAATGGCGGATGCTTGTGTAGAAGTTTTGGAGATGGACTAGTCGCAAGTAATCCCATGAGTGAAATGACATGCAACACATTGGGGGTAATCTTACCTTGGCTCGCCATAATTTCACTGTCCAATCCACCGAAGAAGTAAGGTATAAATCAGAAAAGTCGACAGGACCATGCAAAGGATGGAAATTCAAGCCTGTGACCATACCATGATGACCGCGATACGTGTCGTATTGGTTGATACCCGCTTTGCTGCCTGCACGATCATATCTATTTGCCTGATACACATTACCCTCCTCTGTGCCAGCCCAATAAGCCGTCGTCTCGTTATCAGGGAAGCCCATGCACGTAACCGATACTTCATGCGTCTTGTTGTGAGCAGGATGAAGTAGTTCTAAATAGTCTTGAGGTTGTGCCAACATGTCCAGTTGCCAGGAGCACACAAAGCCGTCTGTACTGGCAGAGATCAAGTTGTGTGCGTTTTGGGTGCCGACCATTTCAATACTGTAGACGGGATGTGTGTGGCCACCAGCAGACAGAGGTGTCTTTAACACGGGCAATGACTTGGCTCGTGTATCCCATAGCACAATCTGGCCTGAATAGGTACCACCGATAATGTAGTTTGGATGAAACTTGCTAAACATGACACTGAGCACATCAGACTGGGAATGAAATACAAATTCAGGGCGATCCAGCAAATGTTCGTTCCAGACAAGCGCAACGCCGTCTGGTTCATTGGGTGCAAGTGGGTTCTTGTTATAAGAGGAGACGACCAACTCTGGGTACTGCAAAGAGTGAGTACGCTTGCTTGCTGGGCCTGTGTGGATATGTAGCAGTAGCAACTTACTTTAAGAGACCAATTAACGTCAGTGACAGATCTGTTCTTGCACCACTTTTCATCCCAAAATTCGCAGACAAACTTGACATGTTTACCGGAATTTTCATCACTGTGTGTCATAAAGAGGATCAGTATCTATAGGGATACTCGCATGCTCTCTCTCTCTCTCTTTCTTACTTTTCGACATCAATGCCAAGGGTATAATCTTTCATGAAATCGTACTTTTCATTCAGAGCTCTTTCTACCAGTTTTGTAGACACATCAACAAATTCAGCAAACTCTTGAGACTTTTGAATGACCTTTGACTCTTCCTCAGTGAGTTCTAGCGTAACAAGAGTGAGTAAAACGAAATGATCAAGTGGATATTTAAAAGTACCTCGAATCTCTTCTTGCTTTTCTTGCTCGGCTCTCTTGATCTCCTCTTCCAGCTGTGCCATCTTGATCTTTTCTCTTGCTTCAAATTCCTCCATGATTTGCTTTCTGATCTCTTCTTCCGATATCTCTGGCGCTTCCATGGATCCATCTGTCGTTTGAATTTCCTTGCTGTACACGACTTGTTCCTAAAGAGACATTGTTAGAAGGTGCCTTTTATACTGCTACTTGGTTATTTACCAGTGGTGGAATGTCAGCAACAAATGCCTGTGCTTCCGTCAACTCTGCTACATAATGAGGCGTGCTGCCCTGAGGAGGCGAGGTGGAATTAGGTTGAGAGGACATGGAGAGCATGGAAAGACGAGCTTCGGCTCTGTCATGTAGGTGGTATCAGTGTCCTTTCGCGCGCGCACACACACAAACACATGTATGTTTTCAGGTACTTACTGACTGATGGGAGTGCCAGGTACAGAATAATTAGCAGAAGCAGGACGTGAGTTGGAGAAATCTGAGCCAGCATCTGAACGATCGCTGCCTGCTGCTGCTGAAGCATTTGGTGTAGAAGGACGTTCACCCAAAACGAGGGCTACAAGGTCATCTATAGCTTTTCTATCTCTGCCAGTAGTTGAAGTGGTGGTTGTCTGGTAGTTGTAATTGTCTTTGAGATGAATATACAGGCACAGTAACAATACATTTGGCACACTTACAGAGGAAGACTGTGTAGACTGGCTTTCCAAAAGAGCTCTTCTCTCTTCTCGAGCACGACGAAGTTCAGCCAACTTTTGTCTCTTTTTCTCCAACTCTTCTTTTCTACGGTCCATGATAATGAATGATGTTTTTGGAAGGGAAGAAGAAAAAAAAGGGGTCTTGTGTTGCAAAAAAATAAAGAGAAAAAGAGAGAGTTGTGTCCCAATAATAAGCTGGCCATCAAATCACATTAAATTAAGGGTGTGTGTTTAATATGATGGTTAATGGATCTCTTTCAAGTGACGTTTCAGCTTGATGTGCTTCAGCATGGATAGTAAAAGACCATAGACACACTTGCTTTCAGCTGGTTCAAGCGTAAAAGATCAACAAAGAGGCTGCTGCTGGGTTCTTGATTTAAGCTGCCCCCCTCCCCCAATCCAGGACACAAATACACACACGCTCGCACGCAATTTCCAGCAAGAGACACGCCCGTCGCGCTTGAATTTGCATGATCCAACAATATGCTGAAAAGACTGCGAATACTCCAGTCTCTCTATTTTAGAACTACGGGAATCAATCAATCAATCCATTGCTTTTCTTTCCATTCGTCCTCACTTTTTTTCATGTGGTTTCTCAGTCGCATTGTAGGCAACGCAAGAACCCAAGCCAAGGTACTTTCTCGATTGAGGCCCTCTGAATCTTATGTGATCAACCCAAAGAGCAGCCAAGGTGAGAGAGAGCCTATATGACACATACACACACAGAGAGAGAGAGACTTACATTGACAGTTGTATAGACAAGAAACTTAAATTTCAAGTGTTGGGATTCTCAGAGGAAGATGTGGTCAGTTCCAGAGCAAGACCCGATGTGATTCTTTACAGAAACGGCCTCCATGTAGTGGTAGACGGCCATGCTGTCACTGAAGACGAAAAGTACCTGCACGATCAGCAAATCATCCATGTTGGCAAAGGCAATGCTGGCTACATGATCACTTGGGAGCCAGTCAGCATCTACCACGACAAGAACCAGGATCCACAGACGCACAAAAAGCTCATTGAGCAAGGCACACGCCTGGGCCTCTATGTGATTCACCGCATCAGGAGCAACTACGACAGGTTCACCCATTACTGCGTCTCGGATAGCTCAGAGCCACTGCAGCTTTCCCTACTTGTTTGCTTGACATTAGCACACAACAAGGTGCACTTTATTCGACCCGACTTGATAGAGGAACTGAGTAACGCAAGTGACAGACAGTTTGATATCCACGCTTTCAACAACAGGATACAGCCCATCACCATAGACAAGTATGATGGCTGTGAACAAACGGCCATCTTTGGACCGGATGAAAGACGTAGAGGGTTGTTTAAGAGAATGGACTTTTGGTTTTTCGATCAGCAGCAGGTAAGTCTCAAGGCGTATAGTAGTAGTAGTAGTAGTAGTAGTAGTAGTAGTAGACTCATACCCAATTTGCATAGTTTAATCGCTTTGAAAAACTAATCAAATTAATGGGAGGCAAGGCAGAGTTAAAGACATACGAGCAAATACTTGAATCAGACATTGATGGAAACCCACTGTTTGTCGCACCACCCAATTCAGACATGTTGCCAGACTGGCCTGCCGTGCATGAAAAGTACTGCCACGAGATGGATGTCACCCGCGTCTTGTACGAACAAGAAATCTCGTATGCCATTGCGTTCTGCTCCACCAACGTCATGTGTAATCCTGCGTCGATGCCCATCAAGTACATGAACCCTGACAGCGCCCTGTATGCCTCGTTTGAAAGCGCCTCTTTGCATCCCGCCTCTGTCAAGTTGGAGTCTCTGGATCCGACCATGCCAGTAACCTGTCCGCAAGATGATATGGATTACAAGCGTCATGATGATGAGGATGAGGAGGATGAGGATGATTACAGGCAAGTCAAGCCAGAGCCTGTGGAATCCTCTCTGCAAGACAGTGTTGGACAGGAACAAGGCGATAATCAACAACAGCAGCAGCAGCAGGACGAAGAGGAACACGTTCATCATAGAAGAGTCATCAAAGAAGAACAAGTGGATGAAGAGGATCACGTCATGGAGGAGAGCCTGGCAGATACAGTGCGTGTATCAGCATCACCAGCACATGACAGCTCTCCAGCAATCAGCTCTCCAGCATTCGCAGCAGAACCACCAGCTCCAGTACCAGAGGAGGAGGCTGCATCTGCTAGTTCACCACCACCTAGTATCAGTCTGCAAATAGGAACCATCAACGCCATTCCAGCATCCATGGATCTCGACATGGACGTCGACGCCTTCTTGGACGGTGCTTTTGAGAATCTACAATCGCAAAAGAAAAAGGACAAGGAGCAGAAACTGCAGCAAGAGCACGAAGCAGACAAACAAAAACAGCAAGAGGAAATAGTGGCACAGGAGAACAGACGCAAAGAACAGGAGCGACAAGCGCTGTTGCGAGAGCGAATTGAGAGAGAAACAGCCGACTATGAGGCACGATTACAACGACAAGCTGATTACAATGCGGGTCTTGGTGGTGGTGGTGGTGGCAGTAATGATGTGGATCAAGATGCTGAGATGGAGCAACAGGACGACCATACAGAGGAGCCACAAGAGGAGACTCTTGAAGACCAACAAGCACCTGAGCAAGACCAGCCACCTTCAGCACCTACAACAGAAAGCCATCAACAACAACAACAAGAAGAAGAAGGACCTTTGGATTACCACAACGATCCTACGGTGATTGATGTAGTTGAACCAAATCCAGATCAGGGCCAATTCTGTAGAATCATCTATAGAAACTTGGAGGTGAATCCTCGACCCCCACCACCACCCAGCGGTATTGTGAATTACAAAAAGTTTAAAAAGGTCAAGCAATTTGAAAACTACAGTAGCTTTGAACAAAGCCAAGTATCCAACGCGCCAACGACTTCATCTCAAAACAACAGACGTCGAGCCAGAGGTAAGAAAGCCATGTATATATTTTAAATGAGGTAACTTATGATTTCTTTATTAGACATTTTTCAAGACACAGATCCAGGCACATTGATACCTGAAGACCCTGATATTGCCATTCGAGTGAATCGACCTCGACGTGTCTAACAAGTAGCAGCATTTCTCTTTGCCATTTTTCTCTTTCTTTTAAATTTACACTTTTTGCACATACATGTACCATCTTCTCTATCTGTTTCCGAGTCTGTTGAACTGACCATAATAAACTTTCTTTTCTTTTTGGCTGATACCACCGCACTGGAACGATCTTCTTCAGAACTGCTAGTACTGCTACTGCTGGATGTGCTGCTGCTACCACTACTGCTGCTGCTAGGTGGTAATTGAGGTATATATTGTGCTGCCTCCAAGGATTTTGCAACATGAGCGTACTTTTCAGGTTCATATTTGCCCAGTTTCTGAATCTCTCGGTACAGCTTTTGGCCCAGCTTGGGTCTACTATGTCGTGTGGATAAGTACACGTACTCGGCATTGGTGGATGAGCAAAAGTTTTGTGTCACAGCAGCTGTCAAATCCAGGTTCATTACCACATGTGGCCACCCGCCAGGCACAAAGATGGTCTCGCCTGGTTTTTGCAATACCTCCACCATGCCCCATTTCTCTCCCAATGTCTGTCCGTCTGCAAGTCGTTTCTTGAATCGAGGATACACTTGATCAAACCAGGAGATACCCTCATGGTCGTAGGGCTTCATGGGCGGATCGTAGAGTTCTTTGGGTATGTTGGGTGGAAATAAGCACCATCTTTTGTGCCCTTTTACCAGTGAGTTCCATGCCGATGTGCCCAGAGGATCCGTGTGAATGCTACATGTTGCAGTGGTTTGAGTTTTCTTGTTACTTTTGCACTAAGCTTCTTCTTACCCTGTACCGCTACGAGCGCCACCAATGACCAACCATCGATAAGGAGGTCTTCTTCCGCCTGTCAGCTTGAACAAATCCTCTTCAAAGTACTTTGGCACTTGATAGTCGTCCAACAAGGAGTTTTTCTTTTTGGATCTCGATGCCTTGTAGAACCCGCTGTCGAATATGTACAGAGGCGAGTCGTCCTTGAGTCCATCATGGCTAGAGTAGTGCAAGAAATGCTTCATTTTCATGTACACATTCTTATTGTCATCGTCATCTCCTACTTTAAACAGATGGGATCCATAGTGCTTTAGCAGGTACTGTTGATGGGCGTCAATGGCAGGCTCTCTTGCTATGTATATATATCCAATAGGCCATTTACCTCCTCTGTCCAATGCTTGTTGGCCTTCCAATGATCCGTGACATGGGTCAACATCACAGGTATGTTCTTTGCTTCATAGTGTTTGATGAATTCCGATTTGGATGTGGTGCGATAGTCGATTCTTGGGAGGGTGTCTACAAAAGAGTCGATCCAGTAGTCCTTTTCATGAAACTTCCACTTTTGCCAATGAAACAAGTCGAGCTCTATTATATGGATGGTGAGTGTGTGTGTGGGGAAGAAAGAGGGGGACGCATTGGCTTTACCTGATCTGCATTTGTGCTTGATTCGATTGATCTTGGCGTCGTAACGAGCGTGCTTGGATTGCTTGCGCTTTTTCTGCTCTGATTTCTGTGCTGATACTGACTTGGACACCATTGATGATCAGCAACAAGTGTTGAAAGAGAGAGAGAAAAAGAGAGCCGTCAAAAAAACCCGGGGAAAACTCTTTTTTTATTTTTTCTCGTATGATACAGTGTGCTTGACTGGCTTTTTCTCGCATTATCCTGAATAAAAGTGCCTCCATACCAGTGCCAAATTGTAGCATGATAGGCAACCAGTGGAATGATTTTATTCGATGCCATTCTGATTTGATGGCATGTTCAAGATGTTGGATGGGTATAAAAGCTCTATCCACAGTTGCCCAACATGTACATCCAAGTCCAATGCAAGATCTAGCCGATAGCCACATGTCCTCTCTCTCTCTCTGTATCTACAGTAAGGGATGAACGACCGAAGACCTGTAATCAGACGGTACTACATCAGATCTACACACAAACATTAGCCATTCCACCATTGATATCTACAATTGAGCAATCTCTAGCCTTCAAATCCCGCATCTTGATACATCATATCTTTTATCTTTGCTTTTCAGCACTCTCTCTCTCTCTTCTCATCTCTCTTTTTATATCATCTCACACCATGTCTGTATCTATCACTGTCAAAAATCAAGAACAAAGTACGACGCGCTTGACCATTGAAGATGGCAAACTGGTCATTCAAACGATAGGCGATACTACCAGCGACACAAAAACCATTGATTTCGAGTTCATTTATGGCATGGATCACCATCAAGATAAAATAGACATCCATACAGCCGTCATTCAAGATGCAACCACCGAGAAAACTGAAGCAAATGCCAATCAAACCTTGACCAATATCCGTCCCAAGGATGCCAAATGGGTTTTGCACACATTGCACTATCAGGCAGATACTGCGGCTAGTTCTTCCTTGGCCGAGTTTGTAACACAATTCAAAGCGCAGGCTGCTCCTCATCACTTGACATTTCCAGATACGGAGATCATTGTGGTGCTAAATCCAACATCGGGTGCCCAGTTGGCTGAATCACAATGGACTAGCATCGTCAAACCAATGCTCATCACTGCAGGATTTGCTGAATCAAACTTGACCAAGATCACTACAGAGCGAGATGGGAAAACCAGAGCTTTGGCTGAAGCACTGGGCCAGCGTATCTTGAGCACATCTCAAGGAGCAGCAGGCAAGCCAGCACCTATCGTCATTAGTATGGGTGGTGATGGTACTTTGCATGAAGTTGTCAACGGGCTATCCGATGCTGCTACTACTTCATCAAATGCCTCTCAGGGGCAGTTTCGTTTAGCTGTGATTCCTGCTGGATCTGGAAACGCATTTGCTCTGGGCCTCGGCATAGACAGCATTGAACAGGCTACACTCAAGATCATCAAGGGATTGGAGGAAAAGTCCTTTTATTTCATGGATGTCAAGTTTGGCCACAGTGAACACGACACCGATTGGCAAGATCATGTGGCCTACGACGAGACCAAAAAGCCTGTGCGTCTGCTTGTCGTTTTGAGCTGGGGATTCCATGCACAAATTGTATCCAAGTCAAGATATCTTCGCTATTTTATGGGCAACAAGCGGTTCTCTTTGGTAGCCATGTTTCTGCTGACATTTCTGCAACAATACCAAGGTGAACTTGTACTGAAAGAGGCCAGGACCTATAACAAGGACACTGGAGAATTTGACGAACCACCCCACACGGTGGCTCTGGAGAAGAAGGACAGATTCACCTACTTTGTGGTGAGCAAGCAGCACTCGTTGGAGAAGGGCTTCAAGATTGCACCCTTTGCATCGAGTCTCTCTGAAGATATGGATGTGGTCGTTTTGCGAGAGGCTGACAAGGACAGCTTGACCAAGGCAAGCATTGGTGCCTTCCAAGGTGGTCAACATGTCAAGTCTGAAGGCGTGGAGTATTTCAAGGCAAAGGAGCTCCTTTTGCGAGTGCAAGACAAGGCTGAACTCTGTCTGGATGGTGAAATCCATGATCTGCCATCCAAAGGCATTGTTCACATCAAAGTAGAGGAATCCTCCACTGAAAAACTAGCTTTTACCATCTTTGTCTGAACTAAAATAAACCCCTTCTCTCTGATTCCAGTACCATGCCATCATGTATTCAGCTTTTATATGGATTCTTTCTTTTTTGTGTCATTTTTTAATTCTATAACATATTCAAAAATCCTTTACAAATCATCACGAACTCTGAAACCAGGGCCGTAGGGCTCATCATTCAATGTAGTATAAACACCAGGAGCATATTCGCAAGTATGACGTCCACTTTGAGGTCCAGGTGTGATGGCCTTATCAGCCTTTAAGTTTTCCAAAAGCTTCTCGGTTGTCTCTGGTGTCAAATCCTCCTACATGATGAAATCATCTTAGATGCTGTGCATATTTACCGATCTCGACATAAACAAAAAAAAAACTTACGTAGTAGTCATCGTTGATGGCCATGACGGGAGCATTGACACAAGCACCAGCGCACTCGACTTCGACCAAGGTGAATTTACCATCCTTGGTGGTCTCACCAACCTGAATACCGAGGTTGTCCTTGACAGCATTCAAAATCTTTGTTGAGCCACAACCACCCAATTGACAAGGAGTTGTTGTACAGACTTGGAGGAAATATTTACCAACGGGTTGACGGTTGTACATGGTATAGAAGGTGGCGACTTCATACACACGCATGGGAGGAACCTCCAACAAGCGAGCAACTTCGTTCATGACAGAGATGGAGGTGTATCCAAGCTGTCTTTGACCAAGATCCAAAAGAGGCATGATGGCACCCTTCTTGTATTGCTCAGGATATTTCTTTAAGATTTCACTAATGCGCTTTTTGTTGTCCTCAGTAAAGTCAAAAGGAACGTTGGCGTTGTTTTCGGGTGTATCACGATGCTGTTGTCATGGAGATGTGTATATATATATATATCGAT
>JAXQGS010000106.1:0-28069 GCA_037040325.1 Mucor sp. M7501 | reverse complement strand
GCTACGTCAAGGACGGCAATCAGTACATTCACCCGCTCATCACCAAGCGTCGATTTTTGGCAGGACAGCTCCCCATCAAGCACCTAAAGATGGATGTGGATCGCACTGTCTTCAACGAAGCCACCTCGCCCCTGACCAGTGCTGTGGAAGACCAAGCCATGTCTGTATGGAGATCCAACCCACTGTCGTATGAAAGAGCGCTGTCTTTGCGACTGATTTCGCCTCGACCACGACCACAGCATTCGGGCGTCGAGATGGCCAAGGCCACCATCGACGAGCGTTCTGGCTACGACTTGTCGCGGTTCACCAACCTGGTGGACATTATGCTGTGGCGCACATCGCTCCATCCTGAAGAGAATGCCTTTGTCGCCGTGCACCAGAACGGCACAAAGCCTTATTCGTGGCGAAAGTTCAACAACCAGATTGCCACCATTGCCAACTACTTGCTGAAAAAATGCCAACTCAAGGCAGGCACACGCGTCTTGGTTTTGCTGCATTTTGGGCCTGATTTTGTGCGTGTTCTCTATGCTTGCTTTGTGCTGGGCCTGATCCCCGTCATCTGTCCTCCGCCTGAAGTCATGCAACCTTCGCCAAAACGCCTGCAAGAAGACGTCAATGTCATGGTGCGCACGCTGCACGACCTCAACATCCAGCACATTCTGGTCAATTCGCAGTCTGAAGACATTGTGCGCAACAAGACGGTGCTGCAGGCTGTCAAGATTGCCACCATGCACAGCGGAAAAGCCATTGGCCTCAAGAAGCTGCCAGACCACATCAACATTGACAAGGCGCCTCGATTCAACAAGATGCTGGGCCCAGAGAGCGGGTTCTCGGTCAAGTCAGAGTGGACGTCCGACAAGAAGCGGCCCGCGCTTGTCCTGATCCACCAGCTGGAAACCAACGACAATGCGTGCGGCGCGCACCAGTATGTCCCCTACAGCCACGACACCATTGTCGCGCAGTGTCGATCGCAGAAGCTGACCTGTCAGATCAAGTTTCAAAAGCCCTTGGTGGTCACTGGCCTCAGTGCCTTTGAGGGGCTGGGCGTGCTGCACGCTGTGTTCTGCGGCGTCTACGTGGGATGCACGACCATCCTGATGCCTACGGTCGAGTTCAAAAACGCAACAGCCTCCTACTTTGAGCTGATTGCCAGAAACAAGTGCCCCACCATCTGCACCAACTACATGCTGTTTGACTTTGCCATGAACTGGATCCCTCCGTCGGAGCAGCGACAGATCCCTCTGCAAAACACGCAAAACATCATGGTCACCGTGTCCAGCAGAACCAAGCCCAAGTTTTACGAAAAGATGGCTCGCTACCTCTCCCTCAGCCGCGTGGAGCGCGAGGCCATCAACACGGTCTACAGCCATCCTTACAACCCCATGATCACCACGCGCTCCTTTATGCTGCTGGAGCCCATCTCGTTGATTGCTGATTTCGAGTGGCTGCGACAGGGCATCATTCGTCCCTTGGCCCCGGGAGACGACAGCTCCTACGGCGTGCTGCTGCAGGACTCTGGCATTGTGCCCACCAACACCATGATTGCCATTGTCAACCCCGAGACCCTGAGTCTGTGCCCCAGCCATGTGATGGGCGAAATCTGGGTCTCTTCCGACAGCAATGTCAAGGGCATCTACAAGTCGTCCAACGACTATACAAGCACGTTCGAAGCGACTATCCAGGGCGCAGACTCTCGCATCAAGTACATGCGTACAGGCGACATTGGGTTCCTCTGGAACGTGCAAAGAAAGGCGATGGGCATGCAAGCGCCTGTGGAAGAGGGGCAGTGTCTCTATGTGCTGGGCCATATCGACGAGATTATTACTTCAAAAGGACTGCTTCATTTCGCTATTGATATCGAAGAAACGGTAGAGAACTGTCATCCAGACATGCTGGGCGAAGGATGGTAAGGAACATGATATTCGGGTCACACAACATTCATTCACTCACGTTTATTGCTGCGTCGTATCATAGCTATGTTATTCAAGTAGATGGCAATGAGATTATCGTCATCACCGCCGTCAAGCCATCCATTGCATCTCATCTGGGTGCGATCCCTGTCATTGTGAGCTCTGTGCTTGAGCGACATGCGTTGCTAGTAGACACCATTGTCATGGTCAACAAGGACCAATTGCCCAAAAAGTACAATGGAGAGAAGCTCAGAAAAAAGGTGCTTTCCATGTACAAGAGAAAGGAAATGTAAGCATATTTGAATACTGCCATGTTTCTGTTATGTTACTCATTAAATTGCTATAGATCTGCCATCCATGTCAGTCGTATCAAAAACCAACATCAGCCAATAGCGTTGCCCAAATGGAACAACCTTCTTACCAATGGCTATTCATCTAGCAGTAGTCTGCTCCGTGTAGATGCCAGCGAAGATAATCAGTCTGTCATATCATTCAGTCAGCGATCACAACTGAATTTTGATACCAACAACAATCATGCTGAAGCAGCCAGCATGCACAGAAGCTCACATGTTGCTCCTGGAGCTGCTTCAACCAAATCATACCAATCTTAACTCTTTGATTAAACTGTACCTATATTTTATAATTATTAGTCCATCTTTTGGCAGTTGTATAGTGGAGATTAGTGTTGTTCTAAACACAGTCATCATCCAAACGTATATAAAAGGGGAGAGATAATCTCTCTTTGGATGCTCTATAGATCTTTCTCTTTCCCTTTTTTCCTATTACTACTACTATACACTTTAAAATGAAGCTCACTTACACCCCTGCCACACTGAACGATTTAGACATTATTCACGAATACGAGTCCACCTCCTATCATCCTGATGAAGCTGCCTCCAGAGAGCAACTAGAGCGTCGCATCAACTATGCTTCTGAATCTGGCCCTGAACTCTTTACCGTCTGCCGTCATGTGGATCAAGACGACGACGACAAGGTCATTGCCTTTCTGTGCACAACACTCACCAAGGGCGATTTGGTCACTGACGAATCCATGAGTGTGCACGACCCTGAAGGAAAGACCATCTGTCTCCACAGTGTCTGCGTCTCCCCCGACTACCGCAAGCAAGGCATCGCTACCAAACTCATGCTGAAATGGATCGAGCAGCTAAAGCAGATCAACGCAACCCAAACACCCAAGAAATACAACCGCATTGCCATCTTGAGTCGACCTAATCTGTTGGGCCTCTACGAGAGTGTGGGATTCAAGAATGTGGGTCTTAGCGAGGTTGTACACGGCCCAGAGCCTTGGATTGATTGTATTTTAGAGCTCTAAGAAGACAATAAACTTTATTCTAAATCACTGCCATCCTCATTTTCTACGAGCTGTCTGTTGTTCTCCATGATGCCTGTCAAAAGTCGTCTGTATAATGCCATGGTCGGATACAGCATGTTGCTGTAGTCCATGTCATACCAATAATTGATGGCAATGACGCCTTGCTCTCCTTTTTGCATGACTTGGTGGAACCAGAGTGCTATATTTCATCATTGTGTGTGAGTGTGAGTGTGAGTGGGTGTCTGTTATCAGCAGCCCTTACCAGGTAAATACAGCATGTCTCCCTCATTCACGGTTACTGTCACTGGACAAGCATGTGTAAAGCGAGGAAACTTGACGAAATCTGGACACAGAGGATTCACAGGGATCCAAGGTGTTGTTCCATCCATTGGCTTGAGTTCGAGCTTGTGGGTGGTTGGATTGGGCTCATAGATGGCATTGGGATAGACTGATTCATGCATGCAGTAGTACTCTGTGGGCGGATACAAGATGAACGTCTTTTGGCCTCGAATGACAGCATAACAATTCTCGTAGGGATCCTTGTGCAGTGAAGTAGCACTCTTGTCATCTCCAAACCAGAAATTGACAGCATCTGGCTTTTTGCCGAGCGCTTCACTGCACCAGTCTATATCCTTGTCCACGTCGTTTTCAATCGCACTGTATTCTACTGGCAAGCTGCCGTTCTGTAGCGAAATGTAATTGGCGTTTTCCGACACTTGCTTGCCCTCCATCAAGTCCATGAATGTGTCGAATGGCATGTGGTCTTCGTACGGCATTGTAAAATACTCTTTTCGAGTAACAGGATCAAATGTCACTGCATCCGCATAGCTTTTTTTTGGAGAAAAGGTGTGGTTTCAATACATGTTTTTTTTGGTGCATGTTAAATAGGTTTGGTCTTCTTACCCGTTGGGTGTTGCTGTTTTTTAGAGAGCATCAACATTACATAAAGGCCATCTTGATACATTGATCTTGTTGTACGCACCTGCCACTGTTACTGTCGACTCTCCCATCTTTGATCGCAGGTATTCGTTTGTCCAACCCTCTCTTGCTGGCCAATGTTCAAAACCGCCTTGTTATGATGGTATGAGCAGCGATTCCAGTGAGTTTTTACAAGCCCCTCCCTCCACACACATACCTTTGATCACTGCAGGTCTGTTGGGCTGAACAGATCCTCTCAGAAATTCTAGAGCAGTAGGTGGTTTTTCGTATACCTGTACGTAGGTGCCATTGATATCTATACATGTATTCAAAGAGAGAGAGATGAGAACTCTATTTCGTTTCGATGCGCTTGAGTGTATATATACATGCCTTGGTATTCTTTGACGTATTGGACAAATACACTATCAATGTCCTTTTGATCAATCATGTGTGTCTGTGTGTATTTGTGAAATGCAAAATAAATATCAATGCTCACCTGCGTTACTTTATTCCAGCATTTCAATAAGCCACAAATAGTGGTTTCAGTAACATCTCGATTTGCATGTGTGGTGCAGTCATAACAGGATCAAAAAGACTGCCGAGGGGGCAAAAAGAAAGTGCTTCTTATATCGAAATTCTCTTAAACTGAATAGCTGTAAAGGGCCTGTAACTACATCTGTGTGCTCAGAAAGCCAGAGCAGAACATCTCACCGAAGCTGTCATCTGAGCCCAAGAAATGTGCCTAATAAGGAGGAGAGGCCCTTAAAGGAATGCAGCATCATGCAATTGGGACTTACAGAGTGACACCCGGCAGTGATTGAGCGTAGCGAAAGCAATTTAAGACGTCTATAGTGTCATTTACTATGCAAAAGGTCGTTGTCAGGGCAAAAAACAACAACGAACAGACTGTGCTGGGATTGAATTTTAGAGCTGCTGCCACTGGTCCTCCAGATAACGGATCCGGACATCCCAAACCCTTTCAGGGGCAATTACACAAAATGTTATTACCCAAACAGCAGTTGTTTCTCTAAACCTATACATGCAAAATTGGACGAGGAATCCAATGGTGTTGATTTCAAAGCGATTCCTTTAGTTTGTGGAGAGCAACTGTTAAAAAATGCAAAATACGTTTTCGGAGAAAAGGTCTACAAACACTATAGTAAAGTGGTCGCAAGACACTTTTACATGCTCCAATGCGTTTCTACAATTGTTTTGAGCATAGAAACACCTTAGTAGAAAACTTCATTTTCGAGGTGAAAACCTCCATCATTCAAAATCATCAATTTTTCCCTTGCTAGTACAGGGCAAAATTTGCCAAAAATCGATCATCAACTCGATCCCCAAAAAATTGCTGAAAAGTGATCCCTAACCTAATGTCAGGCCGTAGAACACAATTAGACCTGTTTTCAGGCCGAGATCGTGCTTTGTTGGCGAGATATAAGCGATTTAAACACTTGATTTTACAGCGGCAAATACGTTTGATGGCTGTTTACTGAACATTGCGCTTAATAACATCTGATTTGATGTTCTGAAGTTAAGCATCTAACGAAATAGCGCGTTATTAAGCTCTCTGTCCATTAAAAAACGCAAAATTTATAGAGAACTTCTGCACAGATCTGCCCAAAAAGCGTACCCAATACTCAAAATCAACGAAAAAACTGTTTTTTGTAGCAGGTATCGAATCGATTGACTGTAGTAGTAGTAATAACGTTTCAGTAACAACTCGATTTGCATGTACGAACCCAAATGCTTGAACTTGTCAGGCTTAATCTACAAAGCTATCATTATGGCAGGTTTGTATTTCAAGCATTTATTTGATGATTTAAAAAGAATGCTACTATGTATACAATATATCTATATTCTACATTTCTTGCTTACGGGCACCACGTTATAGTGTATCCTGATGCAATACACTGGTATAAACTACTGGCATCATCGTAGGCGTAGGCATACACATCAGGGCACGCGCTCTTGACAGCAGCAGCGTATTTATTGATAGGACATGTATCAGGTGTGTTGTTATCGCCAGAACAGCAATACTCTGGATTGCCAAATTGTGAGCAAGCACTCTTGCACCCGATATATACGCCATCAGCTGATAAGAGTTGCAATTCTGAAGCGCAAGATGGAACATTGCTGCAACTGGGAGCTCCACACCAATACTTTCCGCCTTGTTGTGCTGTGGTTGCCTCTGCTGGCTGCATTGGCTCGATGCCTATGGGTAAATTGTATCCATCCACAAATGATACATCATAATAATCTTTGCCGCCAGCACCGTTGAACGTGAATTCTGCCAAAGAAGCTGGAAAAGCAGCACCTGCTATTTGGCAATCATTGCCCCCTCGACAGTTCTCTCTTGCCCAGAATCGACCTGACCACTGTCCGTCAAAGTGGTATGTCTTGGATGAACCTGAAACGATGTTGATTGGGTTGCCGCCATTGAGCTGGGTATCTCCCAATTGACCCACATGGATGAGGTTGCTGCACTGGTTCACAAGTCTCACTGTGGTTGTAAGACCTCTTTTTCTGTTTAAAGAAGAAGGTGCAGCAGAGATGAGGCTGATGATGTTTGCAATGTAAAAGCCAGAAAAAAAGCGCATGTTGTAAATGTAACGAAATGAATGAATTGAGGATCACATCTCTACAAGCAATGATTTATATACCTATTATCCAACTCGGGTATGCTTGATTGCTTTGTGCCGAAATGACCAGTGTCATTGCCACTCGAGTTGTGTCAATGTGTAATATAGTAAATGTATATGCGATGAGCACTGTATGACTGTAAAACGTGCTATTTCTGAATCATACGGTTCTCGACGGTGTATGATGTGTGTGCCTTGCCGTCAACTCAGCATTTATTACACTTTCCATTCTTAGATCAAGCGTTACAATGTATCTATTACTCGGCAAAATCTTCCATCAGTTTTAAAATATGCAAAAGAAAAGAGTTCACTAATAGGTGAAATCTCAATCCATGACATACGGGCCATTCAATGATGTTCATTTGTTCCGTTGGCCGCAATTACAAGTCGATGCTCAATGCCCTGTCTGAAATAGCTTTTTTTTAGGTAAACCACAAAGAGCAAGTATACCATATTTTGAAAAAGACTCATCATCCACGTCATGTACAGTTGGGTCAAGTTTAGAAGAGATTCAAGATGACATATCTGCAATACACGTCAAGCATCATCTAATGCAGCCAATTCAGGAGCAGTGTACATAAAATGTTTGGTGTCTTTCAAATGTATACAAATGATAAGCTGTTAAAAATTGATTGTCTGGACAAATCTGTTTTGTCATAATTCGTATATGTACATGATTTATAGACGGCGACATGCGTGTGTACAATGATGCAAAATGCCACCAATGGTTTCGTCAATGCTTATACTACGCTGACACAAATGCATGGCGTCTGTGCAAAATCATCGCAAAGACTAAATAGCTCAAAGTAATCTGATTTTGTGCCGTTTATTTTGATTCCCACATGCATCGTCTCGAATGCAATAAACTTTGTAGTTGCTTCATAGTAAATGCATTTAGTCCTCATAGTGGATTTTTGCCGCTCGTTGATGAGTGGTTATACATGAATGATTCACCATGATGGCCATTCAAATAAAACGTTTTAGCAAGGACACAGTGTGTGTTACAAGTTTTGAGATATCACTCATGGTATAACATCGCCTTATAACAAGATCTGTGTCAATTTTTTTTTGTTTCAGCAGGTATACAGCATATATCACATCTGTGGGTTTGTGTGGATACTATATCAGGAGAGACTTTCCTATTATTGTCAAGCGCTCCGAACATTCGATTGCTGTATTAAGGCATCTATTGCAGGTGTGCCTTGAGCATTTGAAAGTTAAAAATGATCCACATTACAGAACTGTTGATAGTAAATTAACTTTAAAATCAACCGTACTATACTATACTAACAGGGCTCAGTCAAAGAACGCATGGTATAAATTTAGTGATAGTTTCTTCAAGGACTTGTGGGCCACTTTATTCCACACATGGGCTGGCAGCAGACTCAGATTGGATGTGTCGTGATGCTTGATTCAACACTGACTACCTAGGCTTATCAAAGAGTTTACGAGTGCTTTGCTTCAAAAACCACAACTGTGCATCAAAAGGCAGCTTTCTGAGCAAGCCCAGTATAGTATAACATAGATAAAACTTGCAGGTAACGATATAATGGAAGCATTTTTTCAACGGCCTTTTTCATCAGATTAGCTAAAAAATGCAGAAAGAGGCCAGCAAGCTATAAACCTTAAAGTGAATCGTTCCCGTATCATGATACATGCTATAGCATACCTCAAATATAGCAGTGATACGTGCTAAATATAGATTTGCCGTTGTCAAATTACCAGGTTAAAGATGTCTCTCATCATTTTGCATAAACTTTGCTTTGCAATGTATGTGTGGAATGTTGGGAAAAGTTGCGTGTATCACTGAAAAAAAGCAACATCTATACTATATAGTCATAGTCAAGATGCTTGAATATCATAATACAGACTCAATTTGGTTTTGTCTTGGAGGTATACTTGATAGGAAATGAATGTCGAATGATCTTTTACAGACTAAATGTGTAGAGCCATGTCACCTTGCCACTATCCATCAAAGTCGGCATGAATGCGTGTTTAGCAAATTGAATATTCAGACAAAGATTTAACAGTATCTGTCTCACTATGCTATGTATAAGGCAGAGCAGAGCACTGATTTCATACGAAGCCTAGACCTGAATGTATACGGCAAGGCATGTAATATGATTATGGTCAATGGTAATGGCCAAACAAAGTAGATTGATTGCAAATTTCAGGAACTCTGTAAGTAATTCGCTTGAAAATTTCGGTGGTTGCTTGATTTATGAAAAGGCTGAATGAAAGTCGGTAATCTTCTCCCTTAAATCCATCAAACACACACTAATGGAACAGGAAGTGAATCGATAGTCTATTTGATTGCTCTTTGATCTCATAATCGTACCAGGAAACGCTTTTCGAATTTTCTGAAATCATATATTGACACAGCTTTAGAGATCAACTGAAATGGAGTCGTGTCAATTTTAGACAGAGGCCAAAAGCACCTCAACTTGAAGTCTATGGATGATACATTGATTGGTATTATAGCGTGGTCTAGCTTTAACAAAGCCGACTGTGATTGCAATGGCATTAGCTATACAAATTTTAGAATTCTCGGCTGATATGATGTCTTTTTCAAACAGAGAATTTAATATACACAGAACCAAAGCCGACCATTCATATGAATACTACTCAAATCCAAGTATTTTTTTTCTGGATCTAATGATGAGCATTGCCAGTGCCTTTGATTCATGGTAGAAGGGTATTGCGGGTTGAAATGATTTTTATTAAAAGCGCTGCTTGAAACCCAGTGTCGGATTTCTGGCTCGCAACAAATCTTGTATTAGGTGATTGATGAACCATCAAGGCTCAGATTCCTCCTCTTCCTTTACAAACTACTACCCATAATGGTCAAGTTCATCAAGGCTGGTAAAGTATGTATCGAAAGACGACAGATCACTGCGGATGGATGAATTTAGAAACAGATGAAAGAGAAAAATTGGATGGATGAACACTTTTTTGGAAAGCACCCAACATGCAATGTTTTTCTTTCGAGTCTTATTCAATCCACCCGCCCACTCTAAAATATCAAATGTTCAGAAGAATTAAACGCATTCTACCTTATTCTAGGTTGTCGTCATTTTGCAAGGCCGTTACGCCGGCAAGAAGGCTGTTGTCGTCCGTAGTAAGCATCAAATGTTGACAGAGATGAGAGATTGGAAGATATTGATTGCGCACTGTTTTCATTAGACCACGACGAAGGTACCAAAGACAGACCCTACGGTTATGCCGTTGTTGCTGGTGTCGAGCGTTCTCCCCTCAAGGTCACCAAGGCCATGGGTAAGAAGAAGACTGCCAAGCGTTCCAAGGTCAAGCCTTTCGTCAAGATTGTTAACTACAACCACATGATGCCCACTCGGTAAGTCAATGACACTTGGAAAACAGCTAGAACAGTGGGATTAACAAGTGTTGTGCGCTAGTTACGGTTTGGAATTAGAACAAATCAAGGGTACCGTCTCTGCTGATACTTTCAAGGAGCCTACTCAACGTGAAGATTCCAAGAAGGTATGTTTAGAGTGATGTACATTTTGAATGGCATGAGATGTTGACTGTCTTGGATATAGGTCATCAAGAAGCTCTTCGAGGAACGTTATCAAACTGGTAAGAACAAGTGGTTCTTCAGCAAGCTCAGATTCTAAGCTTATTTGATCTGCAATTACTCGTCTTTTCTCGCCTCTTTGTACCTTTTTTTTATATATAAAAAGAAGAAATAAACTCAATTCACAAATGTATATTTATTTCGCTTGTTTCCTTTCATCTGGTACTCTGATTTTGCATTAAACATGTTACAGAAAAAAAAGTGCCAATTACCATCTTCTTATGCGTTGTTTTTGAGGCACATTAAAGGGATCAATGATTTTTAATAAAAAAAAAAATATAAAAATTAAGTAGACTTTAAAAAACGAACTGTGGGCTTCAACACCTCTGAGTATTGATCAAAGGCGAATGAAGATTGCTCTTCTTCCTCAGCAGGCAGTGACTCTTCAATCATTCTCTGTGGTGATATGAAAAAGGCAAAGTGAGAAACAAACGTTAACAAATATATAACTACAAGGCAGAACCTACTTTGAAACTATACAGGTCTTCTAAAATCTTCTCGACCGAACCGTCGCTCTGGTTTGGGCCAGGTATGTGTATAGTTTTCAGAATTGAATACTCGTATTTGCCTGCTTTAAATTCAAGCTTTGAGAACTCCATGGTCATTCCTATTATATATATATATATATATATATATATATATAAGCACCAACGAAGATTCAGACTGTATTCGTTTCATACCTCCAAAAAGAATCCCAAAAGTGCAATGTTCTTTGGAAGAAGAGCTGACTTGCAGGCGAAGGTGCAGTTGTCTTTTGCAAATTTCTGCAATCCTTGCCCTGTCAATTTCAATCAACTCTTTTGTTTTTTGGGTATTACTATTTGCACCATCCTAGAAATACAATCATCAGTTTGCTATACTTGAGGCCATGAGTATGTAAAAATATTTGAATACTTACCTTTAAGATGGTGTTATAACAACATTTGGGAGAAGAAAAAGAAAAGAAAAAAATGTCTTGCCTTGCAGAGGGATCAAACTTTTGTACAATGTGGAAATGTTGATAAATCAGCAACTCCTGACGTAAGATTGCACTCATTTCTTATATGATGTACTGATAAATTGAGCCACACTATCTTTCTAATGTAGACGAACTTGCCCTGCATTCATTAAGTAACGCTTTAGTTTAAATAAACTCTACAATTTGAAATAGGTCATTTTGAAAATGGTGCAAATAGCAATCTTCGATGGTGCAAATAGTAATACCCATTTCTTTATTGGTGACCCATTTTCGTCTCATTTCAAACTGACCAATTTTTTTTTTTTTTTATTGGGCCAACCTCTTTTCGTCGACTGTCATTAATGGTGCATAATCAATGTTGAATCAATTATTTCATGGTAACTAATTTGATGTCAAAGACAAGAGTGGCGTTCTTGGGGATGTCTGGGGGAGCACCGCGCTTACCGTATGCCAAAGCGGCGGGAATGGTCAACTTGCGCTCACCACCAACCTTCATACCAGCGACACCAATATCCCAACCCTTAATAACCTCACCACGGCCCAAGAGGAAGTTGAAAGGCTTACCAGAGACATTCTTGTCAAAGACCTTACCAGTGGTAAGCTTACCAATGTAACGCATACCAATTCTTTGGCCAGCCTTACAAGAGGCACCTTCTCCAACTTTGACGTCTTCAATAATAAGGCCATTAGGAAGCTTGGTGACCTTGTTCTTCTTAGCCTCCTCCTTCTTCTTGGGCTCTTCCTTCTTCTTGGGCTCTTCCTTCTTCTTGGGTTCCTCCTTCTTCTTGGGCTCTTCCTTCTTCTTGGGCTCCTCCTTCTTTTGTTCCTTCTTCTTGGATTCTTCCTTGGCGACAGGAGCAGCAGCGGCGGGGGCAGCCTTTTGCTTCTTGGCAGGTTGCTCCTTGGGAGCAGCTTCAAGAGCACGCTTCTTGTTGGCGACAGGCTTCTCCTCTACTTCTTCTTCTTCCTCGGACTCTTCCTCAATCTCCTCGGCAGAAACGAGATCATCAGAATCAATCTCGTCTGAAGACTCGCCTTGTTGGTTCAACATCTCGACCATTTGTTCTTGTGTCATGCCAGCGGGAAGTCTCTTCAAGAACTCGTCAGCATCAAAGTCTTCGTCGTCCTCAGAATCAGAGATGTCCTCAGAGCCCATAGCCTCTTCATCGTCGCTGAAAACATAGTTACCAGTCAAGTGAACAACATTGTCACCCTTGATGGCAAAGGTAACTTCCTCACCCTCAACAAAAGAGATGTCCAAAGTTTGTTGTTCGATCTAATCAAAAGCTGTCTTTAGCACATGTACTGGTTGGATCTATTGGTAAGTGTTCAAAATGTTACCTTGTTGGGAATGAGAGTACAGAGAACGAACTCCTTGTTGTCAACATTGACAGTGACGGATGTACGCTTGTTATCCTTGACGGTCTCGGTAAGAGAAGCCTAAAATGTGGAGAAAAGTAGGAGTCAGTACTGATCTGATTTCGACATGAGAGGGTTAAGCAACATACCATGGCAATACGGAAAGGTGCAGAGACAATTTGACTGTAAGTCTTACCAGGGTGGCAAGCTAAAGCCCAGAAACCTTGAACGTTCATTTTATAATGTGTCTAGTTACAAAGAGGAAATGTTGTATTGAGGATCACCTTCAAATGTTTTTGTTGGAAAAATTATCGCTGTAAAATGTAATAGTCACCATTCATCATGGCTTTGCTGGTTCCAGAGTCACGAAGCTCTGTCCAAATAGCTTAAATGCGGACCGCACCTGTCAAAATGGCCATTTGCAGGAATAGCTCTGACATTTTATCCTACCTGCTGACACAATCAAGATCTATACATCGACATTTATGAGTTTACCTTGTAGACAAGAGAATCATCAGTGGGTCTATTGGAATGGCGATATTTGTTCATTAATGAGATCCCCCACATGTCAATAAATCAACACTACTAGATCTGTGCATGTGATGATTATCCAAATCCAAATACCTGTCAGCGTAGGTCTCAAAGAGAAAGGAGTCATAATTGGGAAATTCAAACCTGATCATTTTCGCTCTACTCGTTTGTATCACAAATACTATGAATCTACTTCATTTCACAGTATTGGCTTGCGTTACATAACGTAGACACTGCTCCAAAACCTTGTAGCTGATTTGACGTGGAAAATTTAGTACAGACATAGGAAGCCGACGATGGTTTTACCTGTAATATATACGGATGGAAGGCACTAAATACAGAAATTAGGCGCAGAACTACTTTTTTGATTGCATGTTATATCAATGTTTTTCATTCAACACGAGGTTTTGCCACATCAAGTCTCTCAGTATCCTTGATAAAAGATGGGCTTGTTGGGCAGTGCAACGTATAAGTGAACCAAATGACAAAATTAAGCGGTGTTACAGAAAAAGACTAGAATGTGTCAAAATGGCAGACATCTGCATGCACGACGGACTTGCGATAAAGCGAAGCACATCTATTTCTAGATATGATTCTGTCTGTCTCATAGTATCATTGCACGCAAGAGCGGGATCGACAATACAGATGCTGGTGTGATTTGACATGTCCGTGCATAGAACGGATCCGAGAATCTACTATACCATAAAACATATAAAAAGGGCTCGATCAGATGCCATCATTTTCTTTTCCTCATCAAATCTTCTACCTTTGAACAGATCAATCATCTAGTCTTTTATAATGGTTGCTGCTACTTCTCGCCTCGTTGTTCTCGGTTTAGCTGCTGCTTCTCTCTTGGTGTCAGCTTCTCCTGTTCCTGTTAACGTTGCCAATGTTGCCCTTGAGGCTCGTGATGTATCTGTTGATGATGCTGCCTATGCCTCATCATTGAAACTCTCTCAGTGCGAGAAGTTGGCTCGTGCTGCCTCCAAGAGTGTTCTCAGCTCTTGCAAGTCTCGCTCCAAGTGCATCTCCAAGGGCAAGTGTAGTATCTACACTACCACCGTTACCATCGGTCCTAATGATGGAAACAAGGGCACCACCACCACTGTTACCATTGGAGGTCATGACGAGACCAAGACTGTAACCTTCCATCCTACTACCAAGACCATCACCAGCGACCATAATGGACATCACACCACCAAGACCATTGTCGTCAGCAAGGACCATGATAAGACCAAGACCATTACTATCACTGCTCCTCAAGAAACCAGCAAGACTACCACTGTCAAGCCTACCGCTGATGCCACTACCAAGACAATCACCACCAAGCACAATGGAACCAAGACCACCAAGACCATTGTTGTAACAAAGGATCATGACAAGACCAAGACCATCACCATCACTGCTCCTCATGAGACCAGCAAGCCTTCAACTGCCAAGCCTACCACTGGTTGCACCACCAAGACTACCACTGTCACTGAGGGAAACAAGACCAAGACTCATACTATTGTCATCAGCTCTAATGGAACCAAGACTAAGACCAAGACCATTACCGAGAAGCCTGCTACTTCTACCACCGGTTCTGAATCTGCCACCACCACTTCTAAGCCTGTCAGCACCTCTGCAGCCGAGTCCACTACTGCCGCCGAGCCTACCACTGCTACCGAGTCTAGCTCTGCCGCTGAGTCTACCACTGCTGCCGAGTCTACTACTGCTGCCGAGTCTACTACTGCTGCCGAGTCTACTACTGCTGCCGAGTCTACTACTGCTGCCGAGTCTACCACTGCTGCCGAGTCTACCACTGCTGCCGAGTCTAGCTCTGCCGCCGAGTCTACCACTGCTACAGAGTCTGAATCTACCAGTGCTACTGCCACTGCTTCCTCAACTGATTCTGCTGAAGAAACTAGCTCAACCGATGCTGAGGAGACCACCACTTCTGCTGAGGAAACCACCACTTCTGCTGAGGAAACCACCACTTCTGCTGAGGAAACTGCCACTTCTGCTGAAGAGACTACCACCTCTGCTGAAGAGACTACCACCTCTGCTGAAGAAGAAACTACCACCTCTGCCGAAGAAGAGACTACCACCTCTGCCGAAGAAGAAACTACCACCTCTGCTGAAGAAGAGATTACCACCTCTGCTGAAGAAGAAACTACCACCTCTGCTGAAGAAGAAACTACCACCTCTGCCGAAGAAGAAGCTACCACCTCTGCCGAAGAAGAGGCTACCACCTCTGCCGAAGAAGAAGCCACCACTGCTGCTGAGGAAGAAGCCACCACTGCTGCTGAGGAAGAAGCCACCACTGCTGCTGAGGAAGAAGCTACCACTGGAAACTCTGAATAAATCTGAACTGGGAAAAACAACTACTGGTTCGCTAATTTTAGCTAGCACTTACATATTATAATTTCATACTTCATTGCTCCATCAATAAAACAAAATGTTTTGCAAATAATTTATTGATTTTATAAAGTGTTCGTTTACTGCCTTGTCTTCAAACAGCTTTTATTTTATAAAGGGACGAGCCGTAATCCATCCCAGAACTATGGTGAGAAAAGTCGACCTTTGCTTCACGCACATAGTTTCTGATCAGCAAATCTCTCCTCTGCTGATATGTGTCTCAAAGAAGCAAGCATAGCTTGACCATTTGCACAGCACATCTGAAATTGCGGCAATGACAAACTCAACCCAAGCTTCCTGCGTGTTTCTTTTATCCGCATAATGTAGTGCGTCGCTAGACAATAAACTACAGACCATCAAACCAGATGTTATTAAGCGCAATGTTCAGTGAACAGCCATCAAATGTATTTACCACTGTGAAATCAAGAGATTCAATCGCTTTTATCTCGCCAACAAAGCGTGATCTTGGCCTCAAAACAAGTGCCATCGTGTTCTACGACCTGACATTAGGTTAGGGATCACTTTTCAGCAATTTTTTGGGGATCGAGTTGATGATCGATTTTTGGCAAATTTTGCCCTGTACTAGCAAGGGAAAAATTGATGATTTTGAATGATGGAGGTTTTCGTCTCGAAAATGAAGTTTTCTACTATGGCGTTTCTATGCTCAAAACAATCGTAGAAGCGCATAGGAGCATGTAAAAGTGTCTTCGGATCAATTTACAATAGTGTTTGTAGACGTTTCCTCCAAAAACGTGTTTTGCATTTTTCGACAGTTGCTCTCCATAGACTAAAGAAATCACTTTGAAACTAGCACCATTGGGTTCCTCGTTCAATTTTACATCCAAAGGTTTAGAGAAATACCTGCTGTTCGAGTAGTAACATTTCGTGTAATTTCGCCTGAAAGGTTTTTGGATGTCCAGATCCTTGGTCCAGAGGACCAGTGGCAGCAGCAGCTCTAAAATTCAATCCCAGCCCAGGCTGGTGGTGGTGGTGTTTTGCCCTAGGAGTGCCTTTTGTATAGTAAAAAGACACTATAGACGTCTAATTGCGTTTGCTACGTTCAGTCTCTGCCGGCATTACCCTGTAGGCTCCAATTGCATGATGCTTCATTTCGAAATTTGACATTGGAGTATAGATGTTAAGGGTCCTCTCCTCGTTGTTGAGCATGTTCTTTGGCTTCAGATGACAGCTTCGGTGAGATGTTCTGCTATGGCTTTCTGAACTGCATCTACATGGATTGACCATATTTGATATTCATTCGTAAACAATGAAAATGGTACAAATAGTAATACCCGTGCCCAATATATATAAAACATTCAATGAATAAATTTCGTCGACTACAATAGCAGCTGATTTATTTTTATTTTCAGGAAACAACTCAAAGTATTAGGCCATGTACGATATTAGCACGATTGACTCATGCTATTGTGGGTTCCTAGTAACTTGTTGGCTACAACATTAATTTGAATAGCTTGATCCATCCAAGAAATTCTGTTGCGGCAGATAAAATTGGTAGGGGGTTGGGCCTTAAAACATCAATCGAAAAATGCCATGGATGGTTGCAACTTTTTCCACATCCAACATCATGCTTTCAAGGTCCATACAAAGAGCAGTTCGGCAATTTGGGGTCTCAAAGAACGTATGTCTCACGATAGATTCAACAGCACAAGTGTCACTTATCATTCTATTTAATCCAAGTGCCGTTGTTCCTCAACAATCGCTTTGAAAAATGCGCTAGACACAATTGAACAATACAATCCAGACATAAATGCATTCATCTCTGTCAACAATCCACACGCACTGCAAGAAAAAGCAAAAGCGTCTGATCAAAGACAATTACAAGGTAGATTCGACAAGAGGATCGTTTAGTGAGTGCTTGTATTGACAGCTCTGATCAGGGAAGCCTTTGAGTGCGTTGGATGGCACCACTGTGGCTATCAAAGATAACATTTGCACTAGCTTTCTACCAACTACATGCGCATCGAATATGCTGAGAGGTAAAGACCATTCTTTTGGTCATGACTACTGGATGACTGATGCACAACTGATAGACTTCACATCACCCTACGATGCCACTGTTGTGAAATTATTGGACGAAGCTGGTGCTTTGATCGTGGGCAAGACGAATATGGACGAGTTTGGCATGGGGTAGAGTGTGTTTGTGAGTAATTCTCAAGCTCAAGGCCTAACTCTCAGATATAGCTCATACAATGTCCACAGCGCGTTTGGACCTGTCATGAATCCAATTGGACATGGCAAGAAGGAAAAGAGATCTGCAGGTGGTAGTTCAGGCGGAAGTGCTGCTAGTGTAGCCATGAACATGTGTACAGCGTAAGGGCAACAGTAAAAGCATGTCAAGAACGGAATATTCACGGCAGCTTTATAGTGCATTGGGATCAGATACAGGTGGATCAGTTAGAATGCCTGCATCCTATTGTGGATTAGTTGGATTTAAGCCTACCTACGGCAGATGTTCTAGACATGGATTGATCGCATATGCAAACTCCTTGGACACAATCGGTATTCTGACAAGAAATGTGCAAGATTGCTCCAAAGTGTACGACATTATTTCACACTATGATGTGCAGGACCCAACATCGATTCCAAATGAACTACGACATCAGTTAGACGTCCAGCAACAGACCTTGCTATCTAGACTCCAACAGCAAGGCAATTTAGAGGGATTAGTTGTTGGTGTCCCACAAGAATTTTACGTCGATTCGCTGTCGCCTCAAGTACTCGAGGTGTGGAGAAACGGAATACAGCATTTAAAGGATCTGGGCGCGACCATCAAGTCGGTGTCGATTCCTCATATATCCTTGGCTTTGCCTGCTTATTATATCATTGCATTGGCAGAAGCGAGCTCGAACCTGTCTCGATACGATGGTATTCGCTATGGTAAGTGTCTGGTAATGTAGTTCTAGACCGTTTCCATGGCATTAATATCCGTATATTAGGTTATCGGAGTAGCGATATCGATCAAGCAGATCATGAATTATTGTATGAGGCAACGCGAACACATGGATTTGGACATGAAGTACAAAGACGTATACTACTGGGGACACATGTATTAACTGCTGGGTAAGAAGCTGGAGTCAAGCGCATTCACACCCGTTATTAATGGAGCGATTGGTAGTACATTTGAGACCCTGTTCCTTCCTGCCCAGAAAGCCAGAAGATTGATCCAGAGTGAATTCAACCAAGTATTCTCGCAACCCAACCTGCTAGACAACGATAGTGCACAGCATGGAGAGGCAGATGTGCTACTAGTACCCAGCGCAACATCAACTGCACCCAGTCTAGACAAAACTCCCAATACAGACAATGGCGTCGAAGAATACATTGATGATGTGATGACATTGCCAGCCAATTTAGCTGGAATTCCTGCCATCACAGTGCCATTCAAGGAAAAAGACGAGGATTACCCTATTGGATTACAACTACTAGGCCAATATGGACATGACAAATTCCTGTTACATGTAGCTGAGCAGATGACTAGAAGATAGAGCCGTGGTTTTGAATTAGATCAGACAGAAAATGTCCTACACAGTGCCAATGAAATAAAAATCACTAATAGCTTGTGTGTCTATTAGGTCATTGTATGAATCATCGCACTTATTTAGCGTGAAAAGCCCCTTCATCAATTTTAAGCTTTCTGAAAAAGCTCAACGGCATTTGAACTGCTGTAATTAGATCAAATTAAAGGTTCACGTCCATCTTGGCATCATCGTTGATCATCCTCTCTCCAGAGACTATCAGGCTCTCTCGGCTGTTGTAGCATGTGCTCAAGTATATATCACATACAGCCATCAAGCGCTAGCACCTCACATGATTGTTGATTTGGCACATGTCTGTCAAAGGTATACATTGTGCATTAGACTGTCCAGATCAAATATCGCAGCTGCACTATTATACTGTTACTGCGAAGCTTCCTTATTATGCTGGCGCCAAAGCACCCGTAGCATTGAGAGCAATGTAATAATGAAATAAAAGAATCCATATTAAAAATCAGGGCAATCAAATGTTTAATTGTTTCATGTACCACAAGGCAAATTTGTAGAATTGCCATCATTACAACTTGATTGGAAAATATAGAGACAAGTGTGGCGTCAATCAGCAAGCACAGGCACAAAACCGAATACAGGCAACTTTCATCAAGGCGACGCCTCAAGGCTGCCCTGCAGCAAAGCTGAGAGGCAAGGCTGGCTGACCTGCTGGTGATGGGAGTCTAGGCCATCAAGAGCGCAATAAAGAATGTATCGGAGTGGAGTCAAAGATTTGATGTAGATCATCTACAGTTGTTATTGTTGTCCATGGACTTGGGACATTAAGCACAAAAGTTTATTGCATGCATTAATTGTTATTGCGGTAACATTGCTTATCCCCAAGCAAGCCCTTCTTATTTCATTAAAAGAGCAATGTGATATCAAAAGAAGGTACAGAAGCCTATTCGCTTGGTGGAACAGCTGCGCCCAGCTCCCATCTTGCTGCTACTTTTAGACTTTTTGGTAGTTTTTTATGGTAAAACAGTTGACTCTCTCACTCTCTTTTTTACACCGGCCAATTTAGCCGCTATAATTTGCTTCAATAGCCGAAGCAGTGCTGCCCCATTTTTTACATGCTCTCTAAAAAGTACATGTGGCAAGAACAAATGATTAAAAAAGCACGATGTACATTTCCTCATTATGAACTGCAATTTGCATTGCAAGTTGCATACACTCTCGAAAACAGGGAACAAGCCTCTTTTTTTTCAACCTCTCTCAAAATAGAAAGGATCCCCCTCTCTTCCCTCTTCCCCTTCTTTTTTCTTCTTCCTGTTCTTTTTTCTTTTCTTTTTTTTTCGCTCTCTCTCTCCTGGGGTAAAGATCAAACACGATGGATTCATACTACGAGAACAACCTAAAGGAAGAAGAATGCGAGGACCCCCATTGCCACGGCTGCCAGAAGCCCATCGAGGATGGATCCGTAGTACAGTTTGGCGACGGCATTTGGCATTTTGAATGGTACTGGCCTGGCCAAGCAAAAAAGTCGATATTGGATAATTAACAAGACTCAATAGCTTCCGTTGTGCAAAGTGTCAGAAGCTGGTTGAATGCTACAGCAATCTGCTGCTTCTGAGAGATGGAAGTCCTATTTGCGAAGATTGTTCGTATAGTTGTCATGCATGTTCAAAGACGATCAAAGACGAAGCTATTATGACAGGTAAACATCCTTAGAAAATGTGCTGCAGAGAGACATTCAATTAAGGACGAATCTACAGGCGACGAAGCATATCATGCAGACTGTTTTCGCTGCGTTCAATGCAGCAAAAAGATAGACGACCTCGTGTTCACACAGACCAGCAAAGGCATCTACTGTACCAAATGCCACGAGGCGAGAAAGCTGCTTCGGCTCAAGCGACGAGACGAGCGAAACAATGTATGTCTAGCGCAAACAACGCATGCAGCACTGGCTGGACACTAACCATCCTCTAGAACAAGGCGAACGAGACCAGTAAAATAGCGCCCCCTACATCACTGAACAACAACCCCACTAGACCGGGCCATGCATTCAGAAGCTCGTCCACCACCTCCATTGTGAATGCATACATTGACGAACACCTACGCACGCCTATCTTAGAATCCAACGATATCAGTGAGCTGAACGACATGCTGATGGGCCAGCGAAGCAGTGAAGAGACGCTGCGAAACTCCCTGGATCAAAGCCATCAGCTGGAACAAAACAATGACGATACAGCACAAGTGAGAGAGCTGAAACGTGATTTAAGCGAAACCAAGGCTCGATTAAAGGAGGTGGACAGCAAATTCAACAAGATTAAGGTAGTGTTAAACGAGGGGCAAATCAGACAAAAACGTGAAATTAATTTAAATTATTAGACAATTAGCAGAAAAGCCCTGGATGAATTTCACATGGTGAAGGATGGCTATGCGTCTGAAGTGCAAGCAAGAAGAGACGCTGAAAATGCAATGATCAGGCTAAAGAGCGAACTTGTCTTTTACCAGCAGGCCTCCATCTTTAGCGGACACGACTTTATCCATTACAGCAAAGAGGAAATCGAGGAGCTGAATCAAACCCGTGCTGATTTGGAGCAACTATGCCATGATCTGAGGACAGAAAGAGACAGCCTGGTCAATGAGCTCGAGAACCACTCCAAAAACATTGAGAAGCTATTTGCCAGCCAGAAGCCTCAAGATCTGCATTGGGAGAGACTGCAGCACGCCTACCAGCAGCAATTGGATTCCATGCAAAAGGACATGTCGAATGCAAAGAACAGCTATGCCAAGCTCATCAAGGGCAGAGAGGACATCATATCAGACATGATCCTGCTCAATACCAAAAACGCCGAATTAACGCAATTGAACAACGACTTGTCCCGCCGTGTGATGGAGCGAGAGCAGGAGGCGAAAGCTGTGTTTGCAGGCATGAGCTTCCTGACCACCCCAGCAGAGGAGAGTAATAATAGCAGCAGTAGCACAAGCACAAACAACAGCAGCACTATGAAACATCGAAGAAACCTTTCCACGGGATCCATTGGTATCACCCACTCCTCGTCCATGACTGAGATCAACAATAGCAAGACAGAGAGCTTCATATCACCCACAACGGCGAAACTAGCGCAGAGAGATAGCTTCAATGGATCAGCAGCGCCCAAGCTGTTCAAATTCAGACGAAACAAGAGTGGCTCTGGAAAGCACAAGATGACCAACAGACAAAACGACGATTTGATCTCTGTTCCTTACGACAGCAATAACCCCAACCTCAACACAAGATCCTTGGAGCCGGTCTCAGAATCTTTTATGAAAAAGGAACCAGAAAACGTGAAGGCAGGAAAGCACCATTTCGCACAGCAAAAGTTCCTGAGACCTGTTAAATGCGAAGCCTGCAGCGAAAAGATGTGGCGAGTGAATGAATTAAAGTGCTCAGGTAACTAGGACAAGAGCTTGTGCGTATTATTGGGTGTATATAAATAACACCATTGCTCGTTTACTTGTAGAATGCGGTATTGTATGTCACTCCAAATGTGTCTACAGTGTTCCACAAGCCTGCTACAGAAAATCCAGCCTGGACAACAGCAAATCCGACGCAGACAGCACAAGGCATATGTTTGGAAACGATCTAATCAAACAGGTGCACGCTGAGAAGAGCAAGGTGCCACTCGTCGTTGAAAAGTGCATTGAATCCGTGGAATCAAGAGGTAATTATAGACTGTGATGTTGGCACAAAACCTTAATTAACATGTGTGTATGGCAAGGCATGGATTATGAGGGTATCTATCGAAAATCGGGTGGCGTGGGACAAATGAGACAAATTCAACAATCCTTTGAGAAGGGCGAAATTCCCAATCTGATTGACGAGGAGAAGTGGAACGATATCTGTGCCATTACCAGTGTTCTCAAGCAATATTTCAGAGAATTGCCGAATCCGCTCTTCACCTACGAACTCCACTCTAAATTCATGGATGCTATGAGTAAGGAATTGAGATGGGATGCTAAGCCAAGCAGAAAGCTAACCATCAACCATGTTTCTAGTGATTGCCAATAGCTCTGAGCAACTGCAAACAATGACACAACTGATCCAGACGCTCCCCATCGAGAACTTCAACACACTCAAATACCTCATGGAACATTTGAATCGAGTTCAAAACAGAAACAAAGAAAATCTCATGACATCCAAAAACCTTGCAGTCATCTTTGGACCCACTTTACTACGAGATCCAGACGAGAACCGGGATTTGCTAGAGATGAATCACAAAATCAATGCCATCGAGTTTATTTTGAACCACATGGATACGCTGTTTGTGATTGAAACCATCATGGGAAGTGCTACCGATACCATTACATCCCTATCATCCGCTGCACCAAACAACGCTACATCCGATCATCGTCGCATTCATTTGCCTCCTCTCCAGAGAGGTGAAGATCTCAGCACTCTTCTTGGCAACTATCAGTCCCGTCATGACGAAAGTCCCACACCACAATCATGTTCTAGCACCAATGCCAGCAAAACGGCTCTGGCAGCAGTTCCCCCAAGGCCAAATGCAGGATACATTTAATCTTTCAAAGCAAATTATGTATATAACGAACAAGACGGTGCTTTATATATAGTTAACCTTTATACATATATTCTTATTCCCTTTCCCACTTTTCTTGTTTATATAAACTAGCTATGTATCATCCATTATCCAAAGCACTAGGCTGAATATCTTATCACTGTAGATAGATGGCAGGCATTTGAACATGATGAAATTACGGTCTATGAAATAGATGATGTCTGTAGAAAGAGACTTTGAATGGAGACGAATGGTGAACAACCATATCATTCTGAACATACAAACGAGAATCTGATTCCTTTACAGCCTTCCGTAGTGCAAAATGGCATCTTGTTTAATAATTGCTCATAATATTTTTAATAAATTACAGAGATAACATTCTTAAAGCTTATAAATAAAGTTCCTGTCCTGCCTATCGGTCAAATCCAAGTAGACATCTGTCTCGTTCTCTGGCGGATTAGAAAGTCTGCGCTTGTTTTCTCTCATCATCATGACATAGAGAGCCAGTAGCAAGACAACGATGAGTGCGTTAGCCAGACAGAAGCCGACAATACCTGCATTGATATTCAAGTTAATGTTAATTTTTCTTATTTTTGCCTCTAGTGAATTACTTGCCTCCCCAATATGATGGTGCCTGATCTTCAACCATAATAAGAGGGCCAATAAAGTTACCAAAGGTCTGTCCTACGATGAGAACTGCATTGTAAAAGACCTTCTTGGTGTAACCAGAGACATTGTTGGATACAAGAGTCAGAATGAGAGATGCGGTGCCTGTCATTGCCCAACTAAGATAGAGGCCGACTAATTTGGGTGTGCCGGGAATGACAGCTAATAGAATACAGCCCAGCAAGGAAATAATGGCTGTACCGACGGCTGTAAATGTGTTTCTTTGGAGTTTGTGAGCAACCATGACAGAGACCATGGCAAAGATAGCGGCAGCTGCACCGTTTGGAATTTGCAGGATGATGGCATTGAGAGACTAAATACATGTTAGCGCAATGTAGAATTACAGCGGCATTGACTTACAGAGAAACCAAGACCTTTGACAAGCAAGGTGCTGAATGTGGTTAGTCCACCATTTTGAAGACTGTTCAGCAGAAAGACTATAAAGAGGATCCACAGACGAGGTTCTTTAACAGCTTCCCATATTTGCTCTTTCTTGATTTCTTTGTTTCGCACTACACAGTTGTCTTTGGATCTTTCTTCGACAATTTCTTTCTCTTTTTCAGTCAATCGCAACAGTCTGTGGTGAGTATCATCCACCAAAAAGAAGAAGGTCAAGATACCAATGCCAACGGTAGCAACTCCAAAGACAATGTATCCCCTAATGGCAAAACAATTAGTAAATGATTTCAGAATTTGAAGAGAACGACTTACCAACGCCAGCCTCGGAGGCCTCTGACACCGTCTAGATGGGCAAGACCGTAAGCAATGACAACACCCAAGATGGTGCCCATGCCTGTACCAACATGAACAAAGCCCCAGCATCTTGATTGCTCGGATTTACGGTATAAAGTGTTCAGTAAAATGTAGATACAGGGATATGTGATGCCTTCAAAGAAACCCAACAAGAACCTCATGGCGAGTAGTTGACCGAATGTGTTACAAGCACCAGTTGCTCCCATTACAATGCCCCAAATGACCAAAACAGTGCCAAGATATCGGCCAATTGGGAGTCTCTGAATCAAGTAATTATTTGGTACCTGAATCGAGCATATAAAGTAAAATAGGTTGTTTTTGGTTAATAATTGTGTCTCTGGATTATGCAAATGCAACTAGTCGATTTATATGTGGAACCATATGATACTTTACCTGACAAACCAAGTAACCTAAATAAAAGATAGAGCCTAGCCAGCTAAACTGACTACCACTCATGCCAGTGTCTTCAATGATGCCCAATACAGCAGCTACAGTCAATGCAGATTTGTCGCAAAACTATACAATGGCGATGAGATTTCCTTTCAATGACTACAGAATAATCTATGCAGCTGTTTACTTGGATGAAAATGATGAGAAAGATCAATGGCAAGAGAGTCCAATTTAGCTTGCGAAGAAATGCAACCTCCTCTGGCGATTTGACCAAGACGGTAGAGTCGCTCTTGTTGTGGTGGTCGCTCTCTGTATAATCATCATCTAGCTGTTGTTTCTTTTCATCTACATGTTCTGCATATTGCACTTGCTCTTTTTCGTCCATGTTAAGAGTAAAGAATAATTGAGTTACAAGGAAAGAAAGCAAGCAATGTTGTAATATATACGCTTTTCGATTCAATTTTTACACACACGGTGAGTTTCTGAAGTTGAAACACTCTTTTAGGCAGTTGATGATCTTGCCTGAAGCCGTTTAGCTAAAAGCATTAAATTGTGTCTGAATCACATCAATTGGAGCAACATAGAACAGCCTGTAAAATCAGTTTCCTCCTTTATTTCTCTGTTGTTAGTGTAACATTGTGTGTCCATGCTATACAAATTGCCGTTTCTGTAGGTTCCATTGTTTCTTTTTACCAAGAAGAAGCGTACTTTTCAGTGAAATAAATGGCCTATCAACTCAAACAGGAAAGTTTGCATCGGACGTTTTTCACATGGCATATGGCTCATACACACAACGAGGCGTCTTCTTTTTTTCCACACATCGTTTGAAGCAATCGACACTATAATCAGAACTGCTTGTACCAACCAGGTAACTGGCTGCCGTTACACGAAGGAAGACGAGATATCATTCTGTCCATTACTCGGTAAACATCTGAGTGATGTCTTTGTGAATTAGCAAGCTCGAGGCATTTGATAACTATAGATAACTTTACCAAGGTATACAGGTATATGAACAGATCATTCAAAGGAGTACATTGTAGGCGATAATCGACAGATACATCACATTGTCAATGGTCACTAGGCCCAGTGTTACTTGACAAAATCATGCTTGTACCTTGTTTTAACACGGCTCATTTGAGTTATCAAAAGGAGCATTCCAACGGATTGACCATCAGTAAGTTTTTTATGTTTTCCAAAACATTTGGAAATTGGACACAAACAATAATGGTGCCTTCGAATTGTCCTTGTTGCAGGCTACATTTTGGAGTTTACCATATGGAAATCTCACGTTCATTCACATTAGACGCATCAATTGAATTTGTTGATTTGATCACACTGTAACAGCATAATCTCATGCTTCTGATATCCTATCGAATTGCAGTAAAATAAACCAAGGTCTCAGTTGACGAATGGGGTTTTGCATTTCGCATTAGTAGGGCTTGCATTTGGATGAGCAATTATCAACGATTGAGCTTCACTTGCGAGAGACCTATAAATAAAAAAGCAATACAAGGTATTCACCCAAAAAGTTGAGCAAAGATGTCAGGAAGTTATTGCTACTCAAGTATAGTTGTTTGCCGTCATTTCAGTGGATCAGAACGGCCTACATAGAGATATGATAAGACCTGAAAGCTGCCAAACTTGGCTGTGCAAAATAAATTTGCTTGTCAAGCTGTGATATAGCTTGTCATTAGTGAGGCAATGACGGCTGAAAGGCATGCTGAATATTCTAGAGACAATAGACAATAGATAATCTGTGTCTAATAGAAATTATACCACAAACTTGGCTCAAACAAGATCAATGTATTGCAAATATTGGATTAGATGCTCAATTGTCATGGTTTTGCACCTTTGCTTTAAAACTCTCATATAAATTGGGGGAATTGATCAGGAGCACCACCTCTGGGAGCATTGCCAATATACTTTACGTAATATTGGCGCTTGGGAGCATCACTACTGCCGAATAGCACCGCATTATTATGTAATACTCGTAATACTATAACTGAAGCCGTCCAGGTGTCTAAGAGTGTTTGGTGCGATTGGCTGAGGTATATCAACAGCAACTTGGATACTTTCCATTCCTACATGTACGCTATAAAGAATCATTTACATTGAACCATGGTTATCAACATCTCCAATCGTAAAAGCCTCAAAGCAACCGCGATAATTTGGGCTGGAGAGGATGTTTTTAACAGACCGTACCTGGATCAAGATTTATACAAGAGGCACTTGCCGCAAAAATTTACTACACAGCACAGCACAGCACGCCAGCAGCTTTCCAGCAGTACATCATCATTATAGTATCTGCTCCAAACCAGCAAATTCACGAATTCATGAACAACCATGCTAGCTACAAGGAAACGAGTTGCACAGGCATAATTAGCGCAAAAATTGGGCATATAAACATGCTATTTGTAAATCTCTAGCATCGTTATAAAGCGTAATTTTATTTAACTATTTACAATGGTTTGTCTCACTTGCTCTCCAATCTTACAGCCAATCCGATTGCTTAAATGGGCTCGACACACACAAAAATCCTAGAAAAAAAATGCGAGGGTTTCCCTCTGTTT
>JAXQGS010000105.1:0-31007 GCA_037040325.1 Mucor sp. M7501 | reverse complement strand
TTACCATCAACCAGGTCTCTTCAAGATAACTGACGCGCGTTGTAACAAAAACAGGCACTTTCAGCGGCTGTAGAGCTTTCGTTTTTTGAGTAAATGCATTGCAAAATGAATACAAAATGAATGCAAAAACGGGCAAAAAAACGGGGGGGATAGCTGACATTGAACTGAGGTTGAAAGTGGTCACCAATAATAATAGCACGGCTAGAGCAGCAGATTGCGCTATAAACGAGACGGGCGCCAAAAAAGGAAATGGCATAATATTAGTTGATGGGCTCGATTTTTGCATCCTCAGAGCCTCCTCACTTAAAATCAAGCGATTTTTGATAGCTACCATTTCCTCAGGTTTATATGAGTTTGATACAAAATTCAAAGGGGAATCGAATGATACTAATTTGAAGTGTTTGCTGTACGATATTCAATCGATTCTTGATGAGATAATTTTTGCGTTTGTTTGACTCTTTTTGAAACATCAGTCAATTTATGTCATCAAAACCTAATTAAAGCATTAACTAGAATTGTAGAGCAGAACATTCCCTATCGATTAAGCTCTTGACTGAAGCTTTAGCTTAACTCTGTCATGAGAAATTGATCAGTTTATGTCCAGTAAAGAATCTCCAACCAAATTTTTCCCTTGCTAGTACAGGTCCAAATTGATAATTTTCATTGACTTTTTTTTTTGCGATATCTCGAGATAGACTCATCCGATTTGAGCAAAACAAAAACCATTCAGTAGCTCCATATGGGATCTAACATGCTAAAAGATGTTTGAGTGTCAAATATACGTTCCCTCCATAAAATCTCTCGAAACTATCAAGTTTGACCATTTTTCGTCATTGCTCATCGACATTGTCTTTAACAAATCCAACTTTAAGACTTCCTAGTCAAACAAAATACGGGAAACAACCTGGGATAGACTCCCAATCAACAATCACATAATAATTTGATGACTTTTACTTGTAGCATCTGCTCAAAATCAACAAATCACCGTTTTATCAACGACCATGCTAGCTACAAAGATGCGAATTACTTGGACATAATTCTGGAAAAGCAGTGATATAAGAACATGTTATAGTTTCGAAGCTGTAGCATCACAATTCTAAATTTCAATTTTTGGATGGTTCATATCTTGAATTGACAGATTGGACCACGCTGTTGGAATGACCGGCATTCTACAGCCATTTCAAATATTAAATGTGTATCAGTTGCATATAAATCGAGAGTGTATTGAAAAGCCTACCTTGTATACCACAAAGAACTTTGGCTTTTTGATCCACTTGCAATACTCGCTCCATAATAGTTTGGCTCTCTTTAGATGTGTATATACCTGCTTCCCTTTACCAAGGTCCCTCATTATCATTGTAAGATAATTGACTTGGTTTCTGGTCATGTTTGCCAAGACTTTCACTTTGAGTATGTTGTATTCCCTCGATGTTTCTCTGGACACCACATTATAATTGAGCTCCTTGCTATTGATAACGAGCACCTTTGTACACTTGTCTTTCGATTTCAAGGCGACGCACATTCACCTCCGGGAGTTCTACCTCGTTGCATAGACTTGATGCCGTGGTTCAAAGACTTGTGCTGGCTAGTGATAACTGCTGAAGGTCGTCAATGTGTAGTTTGTCACAGACCATACGCATAAACATTGCTCAGATCTATCTTGAACATTCCTTGTAGTCTTCAGCAAAGCCAAAAATACCTGACGCCCATTGACGCTAACCAGCTGATCTATCTGGTTTGCTTCCTTTTACATCCTTGCTTGACTTATTGCGTTTGGTAGCAGCCAGCATCAATTTTCGTCCTCTGGATTCTGGGAGTTCATAACCTGCGCCTTGATACTCCATCATCATCCTAAAAATGCATTGATGATTGGATCAAGTATCATAAATACTAGCGCGCCTTTTGTCATCTTGAAAATCTGCCATTGGAGGCTACAAAGCTGTCGAGCATTATGTATAGTGTTAAGTTGGAGCTCGGCCATATTTTTAGTAACGAATGTCTTGTCGCGCTCCATACCTTGGATAGTAAATCTTTTGCATTAAGGTCTGTCCTGTGCTTTAATGTGCTATCTTTTCATAGCTCATTACCTTGAGAAGGACGTATCCCGCCTTGACGAAGCTTGATCAGAAAAAAATGTTTTGATGAGTGGAAGAAAGAAAAAAGAAAAAACAAGATAAAATGCCCCTATTTACTAATACTTATTACAAAACCAATCTGCGTAGCAATGTTTGCATGATTCAATCATCACTTGAATCTACTGAAATCACTGCATCATAATAGCAGATCTTTTATTTAATTGATCTCACAAGTTCACACCAAAATGATGATATTCAGAGGCAAACAAAACTATACATCATGTTGAGGTGGCCACTGCATCTCCATTGGCTTTGGATCATATTTATTGGTATGGTATGCTTATAGTAGAGTATATTTGATGGAGTGCGTATACTAGAAAAAATATGTGGTATGTATGTAATGGATTTTGTAGTAGTGAGTAAAAGGAAAGTATGTATCATAAAATATCATAAAGGGCCTTATCGAGGGAATATTCTGATCTTCCATTCTTCTTTATCGTCAGTGGGTGTAGCAGCATTGTCATGACTATTGTCAGCTTCTTTGGAGGTGCCGGCGGTATTTATGCTGCGTGATTTACCGATAGCCATGTCCTCCACTACAAAAGGGTTATTCTCGTCCCTGGCCTTTTGCTCCTCGATTTGCAGCTTCTTTGCTAGTTCAGCATCGCGTTTGATTTGATCGTATTGAGACAAGTACATTTCCAGCGTGTCGGGATCAAAGCCAAGCTCTTCATCGTCTTCCTCTTCACTACTACTGATGCTAGCAGCTGGGGCAAAGTCTTCTTCCTCGTTGAATCGACTGGATCGACTCATGACAGATGCCATATCGTCAGCGGCGGGGGCTGTTGAGATGGTTTTGGTGTCGGAATCATCGCTTTCATTCACCTTCCAGGCTCTTGTCAACAAATCTCTCCATTCAGACATGATGGATTCATCTTGCATCATTGCCTTTTCAGCATCAGCGTCCATGACAGCCTCAGGGAACATGTCTTCGTCTTCTGCATTTTCAGGCACTGGGGCATCCGCCATTGGTAATTTGTCTGCAACAGCTTGGTGAGGTACGTCAAACACTTGACCTTCTGCGCTAGTGACCGGTGTAGAGGGAGGAGAGGGAGGCAAGCCTTTGTACAAGAGCCCCCAGTAAGAGACCAATCCAGCAAAGAACAGGTAGGGCTCAAAGCTGCAAAACGTAAAAGCCAAATAAGCTTCGTAAGCAATAATCATCAGTGTAACCAAAAGCACCGAAATGCAGATCAAGAGGGCTGCGGGTTTAGCTATAAAAATGGGATGCATTTAGTAACCAACACGTGTGTTATTGTGTTTATGTAAACAGGTACATACCGATCCAAGGCTCCAGCATTCGTCTTAATTCAGCCAGCTTTTGCAACATGATGTGGTAGTATGGTGTGGTTACTTTAGTTGCTTTCTGCATGAACGACTGCTGGCTGCTGTTTGATATGGCATCGTTTGCTGATGTGTTTGTTTCTCTGGCCACAGCAGCATCGATGCTGTTTTGTTGTTGATCTGGAGCGCTGATTTCCAATGGCGACTCAATCAAGGAAGAGGTGTTTCGTTCTTTGATGGACAGGGACAGCTCGGAGGGAGCAGATGGATTCACGACATGCAAAGGAACGGGCGGCGGCTGCTGTTTAGGGTATGAGGATGGTAATAGCAAGGGCACGGGAGGCACCTCGCCACCACTGCTGCTGGCGGTGGAAGACTTCTTTCGCTTTGTTGGCACCAGCAGTTGCATCGTGAATAGCGATTGGAATTCAATCAAGAACTCAATGACGTACTGCGAGATTTTGTACTGAACAGGCGTATTGTGGTCGGGATGGCGAAGGATGCCTGGGCAGAAGACGGCCGCTAGATTGGAGATGTTCATCTTGGTTTCAGATGCACTGGTTGCAAACAGACTGAGTGTGTCGAGCAGGTAGAGCAAGAGGTGCTGGTGTGGCGGAGGCAGGCATTGCACCAGTTTCTGGAATGCCTCGATGCGGTGCTCTGTGTCCATGTATGTGTTGTTGTCTATGCTCGCCGTGTTAGTTTGGTACAAGCATGCTGTCGGCTACACTTACTCATCACATCACGGAACTTTTGGTAGTAGTCAAACGGGATGACTGGATCAGGCAGTTTGTTCAGATATCTTCGCAACACACTTGCAGCGTCATGTACCGTGTAACCCTCCCAATTTAGATCTAATCCGTAACTACTAGCGCTTTGGTCAAACTGAAATTCGAGGGCATTGACTCGTTTGAAATTGCCAGAGATGCGAAAGATGCCCTCTGTCTCCAAGCCTACAGAGATCTGCTGTCAGCTATAATAGCTTCCATCGTAGCTCAACTGGAATACAAACCATTCTTCTTGAGGTAGGAGCCGCACTTTGCCACCACAATGGGAATTGCGCCTGCCTTTGTGTGTTTGATGCCGTCGTCGTCGACATAGCCTACTGTGGTTTTTGCGTATTTGATTGACATTTCAAGCGGTATGCCAAAGACACCACCTTCATTGCTTCCAATTAGATCGAGGCAATGGCTCATTGTCGTCAGTTCCCGCTTACCTTTGGGTGTAGAATCAGGCCCAATCTTTCGACTTGCGGCGCCATTGGGTATTGTCACTCGCTTTAACCAGCCGCGAAAGGACCTTCGCTTGGTTAATGTGTTTGTTGGATTGCTGTTTGAGCGTTTCATTGGTATATACAGTTGGAGAAGAAAAAGAGAGGGAAAAAAAATGCAACGAAATCAAGTTTATGCTTTTAAATGGGAAAGTGGGGAGGTGCAATTTAGTGCAACCAAATTACGTCAAGATAGCTTATTCAGGGAAACTTGCCTAAACTTAAAATGAGTGTGCCTATCTTGATGAAAAACGATGTCATAAGTATGGAGACCATATAGATTTGCGTGCTCTAGCTATCCTCATCTCATTAACCGATCGACGGAAGCAGGCAACACCAGCACGATCAGTGGTTGAGCAGCTCCAAGTATGGAATTTCTGCATTCATTTAGTCAGAGGCTTTTCGAGCAACATTTGACATTCGTATATCATTTCATATTTGATCGTGTCCACTTTCTGCACGATATAGCCTTTGCAACTGAATTGCAGGCTAAATTGGTTTAGATTTCAGTGCATCTGAATGCTCAATATGGGTATCAAGCTTTCATTACGGCTCTTGCAAAACGCATGTAATGCTTTTCTGTCGTTTTTATTCGGTAATGGCAGCTCCAAAGAGCATGAGGGATCCATAAAGATACTTGGAGCAAGGTAGAGTTGCTGAAAACTGTGCAGTGTGGTGTGCAAGTGAATATAGCCTTTAATTTGCTCAAATGTTGGGAGTGCAGGATTGAATCAACATATCTGGAGAGAGATGTGCACTACACAAGATATCTGGCAGGACATAAAATGCTCGACCGTTTCAATGTGGATGAACAATGCTGAACAAATAGGACAATGATGTGTGAATTTGTCATCCGGTATGCTTTGGAAAAGTTCTCTGGTGATTTTGTTGTGGAGAATCCGATGTCAAGTGGAGAGTGGGATTAACATGTCTCAAAAGCCCTCTTTGATGCGACATTTGCGGTAGCCTTTCGTCATGTTTATTATTTATTACTGTGCTCAAATAAGCTTTTTGGAAACTTCTGGCTTTACGGATTGACGCACTCGTACAACATGCTATCTAATGTCATTTATTCAAAAAGGTTAGCAACAAGACCCTGCACTGCCTGCTTAATTAAGGCAAGCCGTATGATCAGATTTGTAGCTTTTCACTATTAAGCGTTTATTTCTTGGCAACATCAAATGTTGGTTGGCAATGTTGAATCAGTTAGGAGTATGACCTTTTTCCTGTTGTATGTATTGATGCATCTAAATGAACAAAGTGCAACCAAGCATTTAGCCATTAGTCTCCTAGTAGTGTAAAGAAGCACGATAGCATCGCTCTGCGCCGATGAGGATACGAATATAAAAGAGCAGAGCCTTACTGTAGGTATTGCCTCTTATTACTCCACAACTTTGGACATGTTATGTAGGAGACTGCAGTGTTGAGCCTACATGTCGAATAGCAATGGCTTTCTACATCTACAGCTTACAAACTGTGAAGCAGGTTATAACGTAAAGATTTGTCATGGCCAAGTCAGACCTTTGCTTTCATCAATCAAACTTTTGTACAAGATGTCAACTAGCATTTTTTGTCGCGATACTTCAGCGATGGTAGACTATCCATATTTTCATTACGTGTCAACCACATCCAACATGCCAACACGGAAAAACATTTGAAATGTACGATAAAATGTATATACAAGGTTTATTAATGAAAAGGCAAAACAAGACTACTATAACGACATGAAGCATCTGTAAACGATAAAGATATCATTAGTTTCTTTCACGAAAATACGCATATTGCAACAAGAGGAAATGTTGGGAAATGGCATTTGTATCAGTTAGCAAATCAGATGTGTTTGAATCATTGATTCTCTCTTCTAGTTGTATAAGACAACGGCAATTCATCCTTCAAAGCCTTTTTCCCAAACATCCCCACTGGTCAATTATATTACTTACCATATCATTTCATTGTCTAGTACCCAAAGAATAAAGAAACAAACAAGAAAGGTTGAAAATTTTTCGTCCATTTTATCTTGGAGTGATTTCCCGGCCGTCACTCTTTTCAAACCCATTAGACACTTATCAACATCCCCATCAAAGATTTCAAGGCAGATAACGATGGTATTTTTATTATAATTTCTATGTGGGACATCTAAAGAGCTTCATCAAAGACCTTTTTAACATCGTTGTATACTTCTTCCACAGTTTGCTCAGAGTTGATCTACCGAAACATGTATGTTAATGATGATTTTGTCCCCCTTAAATCCAAGTTTGTTACCATGACAACGACAACAATCACGTACCTGACGAACTTTATTCTTCTTTTCAAAAGCCTCAATGACAGGGAAACTGGTTTCCTTGAATACACGGAATCTCTTCTTGATGGATTCAATGTTATCGTCTACTCTGCCAGATGTCTCACCACGCTTAAGCAAACGCTCCAAGAGAGTTTCCTCTGAACATGTGAAATACAAGACAAATTTGGATTCAACTACAGTTTCCTCAAACTTGTCGGCTTGATCCATCTTGCGAGGGAAACCATCAATCAAGAAGCGAGTCTTGTTGTCCTTCTTGATGGATTCCTTCATGGCATTCTCGAGCAAAGCGATAGTAACTTCCATAGGGACGATCAAACCATCGCGAATGTAGTTTTGAATGAGCTCACCATACTGGGATCCTTCGCGCTGTTGTTCCTCACGCAACAAATCGCCAGCTTTTGAACAGAAATGAGATACTGCTTGAGATCGTTGCTACTTTTGTCTTACCAGAGAGATGAACGAAATCATAATCACGCTTGATATTCTCACATTGAGTACCCTTTCCAGCACCGGGTCCACCTTGATGCATATAAAAGTTAATCACTGTAGATTTAATAAGACTAAAAATGATATATACCGAGCACAAACACAACAGTAACGTCCTTGGGATCAAAGGTAGTAGTAGCCATGGTCAAATATAGGTTTTAAAGAGATGAAAGATGAGCAAAAGCAAAAAGAATTACGAAAACTTGTGTAAACATATCCTTTTTGATTTAGGCTGCGTCCCAAATACAGCTTTAGTAAACAGATGATGTTTCCTCTGTCTCGCCAATGCTGGTAACAGAAGAGAGCGAGATAGGGTCTTACTCAAGGACTTTGAGAAGCAATCATATGATTATTACAACATGGCAGTAGTACGAACACCCTGCTTACCATGATTGATTTCATTCATCTAATTGGATCCATCTGTATTGAAACATTTCCATCAGACGACTTTCCAAATTCAAGAAATGAAACCATAAACAAATGCAAGAAAGGAGAAAAGAGAGGGAAAGCAGACCATCTTACTGCACACTGCATGCATACAGTAAATTAAATTTGAGATGATCCTTTACCAGATGAGACTACAACAACCCCACTCGAAAGAATTGCTTCTGAATGCATAAGCATCTTTTAGAACTAAATCCGAAGAAAAACCAACAAAGCGCATGTCTGATCTTGGTAATTTAAAGAAGCTCCCCAATTGCACATTTCGACAAATCAAGTGTGCATATTCTTGTACAGAAAAGGTTGCTGCATCTGTCAATTTGTATTATTATGAATAGCTACATGTTGCTCAGCACCCAGCAAAAAGTAAAAGTAGATTGTGTACCACAACAATGACATGAAATTTACTGCAGCAATTCAATGGATTTATTCGAAATAAAGTAGATATGTATAATAAAAGGACAATAAGTTATGAGATAAGGTATATTACAAGAAAAGGAGACAGGTATCTAGAGGGGAGACTTAGGAGAGAGAGCAATCAGCGGAAGAAACTACCATAGTAGGTTTGATTCGAAGGCAAAAAGTAATCACTATGGTAACGGTTGCTAGGGTTAGTACTTGATCTGGTACCTAAATCAGGTTCACTTACTGGCTGGCCATTGGATACAAAGTACGATTGGTAACAAGAGGACTCACCACATTTTGATTCAAATAATGTTGCTGATGAGAGTATTGAGGGACATACCACTGTTGCTGCGATTGCTGTTGGAGTGGGACCCATTGACCATTAGAGAGACGCATGTAGGGAATAGCCACACGATTGCCATTGATGGTGGTATAGACATATTTGACTTCAGCACTGTAGTGAGCACCCATTTTGATAGATTTGGTTTTGATGGTTTGTTTGTTTGTTGAATAATGAAAAGAAGAAGGCTAAAAAAGAAACCAAGAGTGAGGCCTTTTATAGTGTTTTCAACAAGGTGATGTCAAATTTAAAGGAGAAACGTCATGTCGAGTTTATTGTGCTTGGTGTACATGTCTATGCAACAAAGAAATCTGAAAGGTGTGTGTTCAACACACACCATCATGTGAGGCATTTTTCTCTATTCGTCTATAATTTAGCTTGTAACCAGTTGCTTATGTCTTTAGCAATATGATCATTTTCCGAGTTGATGAGTCCTGGTACTTGAGCATGTATGTTTTCAATGGCTTCATCCACAGCGAATTGGGAATAGGGCAATCCTTCCAATGCAACAGAAATGGCGGCTGCAATGGTGGGTTCATGAAGGAGGCTGTTATTGGTGGAGATGTCCGCCTTGAGGATTTTGCCATGTCTTGAGAGTATGTGGCATTTCTATTTGCAATTGTTGAGCGATTTAGCCAATACAGCACCATCCGAAAACCTACCACATGTCCCCAGCTGAAATCCGTTTCAATTGTATTGGTGAACTCTGGTGTTTGACCATAAATCCAATCCCAAGTCTTGAGCTCCTGTCTCGTTTCTTTTACTGCATTTGGAAGCACACTTTGCTGATTGAATACAATTGGCTATAGGCTTCTGTTTAGTACATCCGTATCATGTGCACAAGTACGACCTTTTACCTCTACAGGCATTCCGTCATTGTATGCAACCACAAATTCAGCCAAAACCGATTCGCAAAATTGCTGATGATCTACCGTAAAAGAGTAGTCTCTAAGATTTGTTACTGGGGAGGGTACTGACTCTACGCCTTTTGACACAATGCCCGTCTACCAAAAGCAACACATTTAGCGCTGAATTCCATCCAATATGGGCATGCGAACTTTACGTTATCCATTCTCTTTTTAGACAGACATCCCTTCAACGTCTCTGTGTCTGCGTCAATCAACATAGTACCATGATGGTAAGCTCTGGTACTGGTAATTTTGTATGCACTGCCTGACACCTTGTGATTATCGACTACAATGTCATGTCGCTCATTGACCGAAGCGGGGATATCGAGCTGATTCAGGGATCTGGCTACAAGCTGAGCATTCGTCTTGCGTGAAAATGCTTCACGAGGCATAAAGATGGTGTAAATAGAGTTGCCCATATCCTATTCGTATATGTGAGTTGTTTTTTTCCCTCCAAATCCAGCATCACATTGCATCTGTTTACATGATACACTGCACCTCCTCCAGATCGTCTGCGCACAAGTGGGATGTTGTTCTCTTTCATGAACCGTAGATTGCACTCCTGGAATGGATTTTGATTTCTGCCTACTACCACACAGGGCTTGTTTCTCCACAGGTACAGTATATAGCGATCTGGCTTGGTTTCTCGCAGCAGGTATTCTTCAATGGCTAAATTCGTGTAGGCATCGTGGATGGTGGAAATGTAGCAATCGACTTGATTGTTTCTAGGCTTTGTAGTGGAAAAGAGCCTTGTTGTAGGCCTAACCAAAAAGGCGGGCTTGTAGAATAACAGCGAGGCTCTCACACCAAATGTCATGTCTGTTCAAATAAAGCTTATTGCTATAGAGAAAAAGAAACCCTGCTACTCCCCCTCCTATTGATTGCACATTTAAGACTTTTTTTTTATTATTGTTACGGCGTTTATAATTCTTGATCTTGAAGCGAGCTGTCTAATGTAAATGTCGCTGCCGTGTCTTTCAATACATGTCTAAACACTCTATAATGGTGGTTCAGACTGGCGTGTGCATGTATCTTGTAGTTTGTTCCGAGCGAGCCAGTTTTGGAGGGTATACTATAGAATACTCGGGACACTCGAGAATGAACCAGCGCCATGGCACACCTATATCAACGGCTTAGTTACCAAGCCCTCGCTCTTTTCTCTCAAAACTTACATTGCACATGGTTCATGCGTTATGTAGATATCATAGCCTGTACACAGATAAGCCGTCTTTTTTGCTGATTCGGCATCATCTCCTCCTGTCATCTGGCTTGCGATCCGTTTCATTCGCCCGTTTCCTCCATACAATTTGCTCTCGTTTTGTGCTACATGATCTATACTATTCATGACAGCATGATGAAGTGGATGCTCGGCTCTAGTATCGCTCTTTTCCGCCATAATCTCGTTTGTACTCGGGTCCACGATGCGACACACCACCGTGTGCTGTTGATTTGCCAGTATCGCTTGCATATGACTATGAATGATATCGATGTCCTGTTGCGTAAATTTGGGGTCGAGTCGAGTGTCTTCTCGGTATGACATGGGCCATAGATGCTGCCAAGCTTCGAATTGCTGTCTGTTCAGTGGTGCGTATTTGGAGACGGGCACGGTGCTGATCCTGCAATCCTCAAACTGATGCTCCTTCAGCATGTCCGTCAGCTCTTGTTGGCCCAATGTGTCCTTTTTGCACAGTATCACCTCCAGCTCAAATCCTGCACAGTTCGTAATGTGAGTCGCTTGGCCATACTCGCATCCATGATACGCTATACCTGATTCGGTCTCTGGTTTAGCTATACGTCTAATCTTTTTGCAGTGCTCTAAACCTTCTAATGATGGCAATTTCTTTTGTGCGAATCTACCAAGTGCGTCAGTCTCATCGTTTTTAGCCACAAGCTGTATGTCATTGGCATTACTTGAGAATCGAATTAGTTTGTTTTGGCTCGACATGTGCCGTGTACACATCCAGCGTCTCTAGTGGGCGTTCATATTCGTCTGCTAAAACTTCCTCAAACGGCCACTCTTCACGAGGGATAGACGTCTCTTGCTGCGATTTAGCTGCCATGATACAGTCAGTCATGCCGTCTCTCTCTCACTTGATCTGCCTGTTTACCTTGCTTGGATTTGGCACCCGAGTTTTCTTCCTTGTTCTGCATCAACTGTGAATAAAAGCGCCATTCTTTTGTCAAAGCGAAAACTGCCCTTTTAATTGTGGCTTGTGGTGGCCATCCCGAATATATTTCGAAGCCGCCAAGAAATGTGTGCCTTGGTGGATGTGCACCCTCTCATCCATTATCACAAGATCGCCCGCCGAATGAAGCAAAACTCTGTACCTAAATCAGCCTTCATTTCGATTCTAGACTTTCAAATATATATATAGAGGAATGTGAATGATTTTATTTCAGTTATTGCATTGACAAACAGTGCCAGACTGTTTGTCAAGATTAAAAAAAAGGTATAAGGCAAGCAAGCATGCTGATGAAAGATATAGTAGTAGTAAAGTTATTGGAAGGCTGTCAGGTATTTGCCACCGATAGAATAATCGAAATAGCCTTGCTTTCTGGCTGCTTTGGCATTTGCAGCAGTAGCCACAGGCGAGGACGAGGAAGAGGACATTTTGCTAGAGACGATGGGAGATTTCATGGCTGGGGAATTGGGCATGTATCTATTGAACTTTTCGACGGGAGAAGGTGGCACCGCTTGCTGCTGCTGAAGACGTCTGAAGGTTGCATAGGATTGAGAGGAAGGAGTGGATGAAGCAAATGACATGGGAGATGGGGGCTCGTCAGAAAAGAGGGAGCCTGTAGGCGTGCTTGTGGAAGGAGATGTAGCGGCTGAGAACGAGGTGAACTCTACCTGATGATGGAACTGCTCGTAGTTTTGCTGGGTGGGTGACGACAGGGATTGCTGTAGCTGCTGGTGCGGGTGTGCGTTGTGGTGTGGGGTAGACGACAGCTCCTTTGTGTGTGGACTCTGCTGGCCCAGCAGCATGCGCTTGGCATTGATCATAATGCGCAGAGCACGGATTTGCAGTGCGCTCTGGAATGTGAGTGCTGCCGTTTCATAGACCATGCTTGCGGTCGAGATGGTAAGCAGCTGATGCAGCGCGTAGGTGGCCAACTCTAGTAGTCTGCTCATCTTGTACATGTCTGCCAGGATCAATAGTCGGCAGAGAATTTGAGGCTGATGCTGCTGAGCAGTGATAAGATGGTCGCTGTAAATGTACTGCAGAAAGGCCAGTGTCACCGAGTAGCTTTCGGGAAACAGGAGCTGCTTCTTTTGTGCCTGGAGCGTGTTGGGGGCCGCTGTTGCACGCTGGTCTTGCAGCAGCTGAGCAAATCCAGGCCAACGCTCGGCCAATATGATGGAATTGATGGGTATGGCCTGCTGATCCGAGGTCCATATGGTGAGGTCAGTGATGCTAGGCTCATTGAGCATGGAGAGACCCAACTCCTGGGCTTCTGACGAGCATGTCGAGCTGGGGAGGCAGTAGATGCCATACGCCTCCAGGTCAATCGTTGCGATATGGTCAAAGTTGGTGCGTCTGTAGCTGTAGTCATCCTTCAAATCACGCTGGCCATGGCCCAGCACGTAGTACTTTTGATTCGAGAGTAAGCCGCGATTCCAGGAGCCGTTGGACAGATTGGAGCTGGTATCGATATGTGACCAAGTCAGATTCGTCAGATTCAGGGCCCAGACTTGAAATCCTCGCTTGGTGGAGCTCAGGAACGTGCCAGACACTACGAAATACTGGCCCACCAACTGACCTGTAGGGAAACGAAGACCAGGCGGCAGCAAGGAGCCTGTCATTTCTGCAGCGTGATTACGGAATTCCACGGCATGTGCTGACTTCATGGGGTAAAAGCTCTGCAGTTCTCGGGTGAGGTCATTAAAGTTGTAATTAGAGTAGACACAGACAGGAGGCGCTGCTGTTGTCTGTTTTGGCTGCTGCTGCTGCTGCTGCTGCTGTGATTCATCAGACTGCAGAGGGCTGTTCCAAAAGTAATCAAATGATCCCTTACTGCCAAACGCAGTGGTGTTGTTGGCATTTGACAGCGGACAAAAAGCAACAGCACGATAGGCGTCGTAGGGTCCATTCATAGGGCCACCGTGAACCCAAGCCATTTCCTTGAGATCAAAGACATTGATTTCATTGATGTGCTGATTTGCGATATCCTGGCCTCCCATCACGACTAGCTTACTGGAATCCCATACTGTAGAGAGATGAGCATAACGAGCTTGCGGCGTAAAGATGCTTGGTAGCACATTGATTTCAATCCAGCACATTGTATCGATATCAAACATGGACACATCGTCCATGGCGCTCAATTGCTCGTCTCCATTCGACATGTGCTGTTGCTGCTGCTGTTGTTGTTGCTGCTGCTGCTGCTGTAGCTGACGTGCCCTCTTATTGCCTGCCGTGTTGCCCATGCCACCAAAGACGACAATGTATCGATCCAAATAAGTGGAGGCTGAATGAAAGTACCGAGGAACCGGAGCAGATGCTGAATCTGGTGGAGCAATGTGCCTTACCCAAACGAGCGTTGGTAGGTGAAGTATGTATAGATGGTTGGTCATCTGTCTCGACGACGCTACCCTTCCGCCAAACACATAGATATTGTCGCCAATGATGGTGGTGGAAGCGCCCACCAAGGGCGGAGGGACGTCTCCCTTGGTTGATTTGATGCTGGTGGTTAGATCTGCAATTGACTGACGGCCGCCCATTGCGCTGCTGCTACTGCTGTTGTTTACGGACGCCATACTGGGTGCCATTGCTGTTACCATGCTGCTGCCACAAATGAGGGAAAAAAATTAAAGAAATGTGGAAAAGAGCAAGAGTCGAAAAGAAGCAATAGAGCATGGATTTTACTTATCTGAGATATACAGGATGGCAAGATGAGGATCAAATTTCACGGTAGCACTGCATTCAGGTTATGGTGCAACACGAGCCAGTAATACAAATAGACAATTACCGCCGAACCAGTGAACGCATGGTGTCTAGCATGTACAAGTAGCACCAACTCGAATTAGAGTGTTATTTCCTATTCAGAAACAGCCATTACTACAATACAATCATTTTATATACTAAAACTGATAGCTTACTAAAGACACTATGCAATCAAATCAGATAGTGCGTTGGGATACATGTAGAGTGCTGCAGAGTATAATGAGCTTGTATGACTCTGCGCCATCCAGCTATATTATACTCTATTCCCACCGAAATCCCATAGACTGATATACATGCTTATGATATCAACCTTTTGTGCATTTTATTGTGCTCACTTTCCATATAGTGCAATACATCTGTTTTATATGTGTATTCAAACAGATTGTGTGTAACAGATCTCAAGAGGAACTTTAAGGAAAGGCTAATTCTTATTGTCTCCAATGTTTCAAAGTGTAGTATTAGCACATGTTGCATTCATGTCGCCATATCATGATGGATTCTCTGGATGTTTTTGTCCTTTGCTTACAAGCTGGAATAGCTGACAAGATGGTATGTGTGTGTGTGTGTGTGTGCACTTTTTGTAACTTTATTACCAAAGCAAAAAGAAGCCGGGTACATCTGTACATGTAAGGTACCACGTTGTGTTCAAACAAGAGACTTGTTTCCATGCCATTTTTGCAGCAACAAGATGTTTGCATGTCCCACAGAAGAAGGTTCATCATTCAAAAATGGGATTACTAGACAAAATAGGTCGTCTTGCGCTTTGTCCACATTTCATTTGGATGAATTCGTACTGAAGATGGTTCCTACACTTGTATCATCATCGGTGCATTCTGATCCAGGCGGATTTTCTCAAAAGAAGAGATTGCTGTTGGTGGTGGTACTAATTGGAACAGCCACCAGATACTGCACGGTATTCTTCAAAGGTAGTTTCGAGCTTCTTTAGATTGATGGCAATACTTTTCTAATCATAGACCCATAAAAGTTAGATCATGTAACCACAAATGTAACTAGGGGATCGAAGCTTTACTTGGCCTTTTGATAGTGGATGATGTCGCCAATCTCAGTCATCTTGTATCCGTATACTGTCAGTGTCAGTCCATGGAATTGAGCGCTCGATACTTCAATAGGACCGATACATGATTTGTAGGGGATGATTGACTTGAAGTAGAGTAGTCTTACAGGGATCTGTCATATTTAAATCAGCCCAATGTTTTGCAATAAAAAGGTTCTTGGCATTCGTTTTAGACACAATTGACAACTGATTACTTTGGGTCATGTTTTCGAATAACTCTATCAAGACGAATTCATCAGTAATGCCATTTATAAACCAAGCTATTTACAAGACATCAGCCAAGATATTCACCTTTTGATTGAATGACAAGCCTTTCATATCCCTGACTGCCAGACGCTTTGGTTTTTTGTTTGAGCGTGTCTTTGGCTTGGCAATTGTTCTTTTCTTTGTTGGAGCTTGAAGACACCACAATATTTTCAATATTGGTTGGATCAACGAGGGCGACCTTATCCTGGTATACATTGTTTTTGGTATGCGCGCCATACAACTCTTGAAGTTCCCTATTTAATTTATTAGACATGGAGAAAGATAACTCAAAGACAACTTACAATTCTCTTTCTGGTTTCAAACTTCACTTGTCCGGGCTCTGATGCTAACGTTGCATCTACATTGTTGCTCGTTTTATCAATTGCATTTATCTGGTAGGCTATAGTTGTTTAGAAATCTGTTGAAGAAGCTTTTGAAGCTGATTACTGCTTGTGTAAAGTCATTCGAGTAGTATTTCTGTATAGAGTGTAGCGAAAGACTTTGAGCACCTTCTAATACTTTGAAAGATTGCTATTCAAAGAGATGGAGGGCATTTTACAAAAACAAGCCCCTTCAGCGGCTGTAAAGCTGTCGTTTTTTAGTAAAAATACTGCAAAATTTATCAAGAATAGAAAGAAACAAAAAATGGCACTAGTTCAACTGCCACTGAATCTATCAAAATCAATGCGGTTTTGTAACTGACATCATACTTTCATGCCATCATAGCCAAGTCAATTAGACGTCTACAGCGTCTTTTGTCATTCAAAAAGGATGGCTGTCAGGGCAGGATCATCATCCTCCTGCAGGCGGCAGCTTGAGCTGGGATTGAATTCCAAAGCTTCTTCTTTCTGTGTATCCTCCAGATCCTGCATTTGGACATCCCAAACCCTTTCAGGGGCAATTACACAGAATTCTTCTACTTGACCAACAGGTATTTCTCTACCCTTGTACATGTAAAATTGAGCGAGGAATTCAATGGTGTTAATTTCAAAGCGATCCCTCTAGTCTGTGGAGAGTTACTGTCGAAAAATGCAAAACACGTTTTCGGAGAAAAGGTCTACAAACACTATAGTAAATTGGTCGCAAGACACTTTTATATGCTCCTATGCTTCTCTGCGGTTCGTTTGAGCTTAGGAACACCTTAATAGAAAACTTCGTTTTCGAAGCGAAAACCTCCATCATTCAAAATCATCAAATTTTCCCTTGCTAGTACAAGGCAAAATTTGCTAGAAATCGATGATCAACTCGATCCCCTAAAAATCGCTGAAAAGTGATCCATAGCCTAATGTCAGGTCGTAGAACACGATTATGCTTGTTTTGAGGCCGTGATTGCGCTTTGTTGGCGAGATATAACCAATATAAACTCTTTATTTTACAGTGGTAAATACATTCGAGGGCTGCTCACTGAACATTGCGCCTATTAACATCTGATTTGATGGTCTGTAATGTATCATCTAGCGAAATAGCGCATTATTCAATTCTTTGTTCATCAAAAAGTGCGAAATTCGCAAAGGATTTCTGCACAGATTTACCCAAAAAGCGTGCCCAATACCCGAAATCAATGAAAAAGCAGTTTTCGTAGCAGACATCGAATCGATTGACTCGCATTGTGTCATTTCGCGGATGAGCGACAAGGAGGATGTCTCTTGCCCGACTCTGACATACCCTTCCCTTACTGTTACAAAGCACTTATCGTCCAGCCGATGAACAGAATGGGGTTTCTGTATGGTTCACCAAACTTCTACCTAACCTTCTAGTGATTTGATGGTATACGAATACATTTGGAGTCGAATTTGGGAACGGAGATATCGAAGCTTTCGAGTTGAGTGTTGACATGGCTAAGGATATAATTGTCCAGCAGATCCAAAAAAAAAGCTGTGTCGAGGGACCTGCTTCTTCCTTTCATGTGAGCTAGTGCAAGCACATCTATTTACATCCAGCCGAGATTCCAGTGCAATGTCGTTTATATAAACTTTCAAATGCAACATCTTGCATTGCACTATACATTTTAACCCAATATGCTCGGCTCCAAAGCATGTGTTGTCGTTATATGATACCAAATAATTCTCTTGATAAAACCATGAACCTCGGATCCTTTCTCACCTGTCGAATTCCATACAAAATGCATATTCCAAGCTGGCATTGACAAATCGAAAGACTATAATTGCCCTTACTGTCCCATGAGTGACGGTTGCTTAGTTTTGTTTGACTGATAAAAATCAGCTGCAACTGGTAATTTTGACCTTCTGTATCTTTCATTATGGTAAATATCTCACGCGAGTTTATGTGAATCAAGCAACTCACCATCTTGTCACTACGCAGCCTACTACATACATTCCTACTATTGTTCACGATGATGGTAATGCACAAGTAACCCATCATATCAAAGCACCAACTCATCAACTCGTTTATAGCTCATACCGATGGTATTTGGGACGTTGCTTGGTCAAACCACAGCAACTTGGTTATCACAGGTTCTGAAGACAACACTATCAAATGCTGGTAATTATATGCGCGCATGTCAGCATTTTCTATACATGCTAATGTACGCGTTGTGATTTTCACTAGGGATGGCGCATCAGGAGAATTGAAATACACACTTGAAGGACACGCTATGGGTGTCATTTCTGTAGACGCCTCCGTGGATGGCACTCGTGAGTGTAAAAGCAGGTGGAGCCGTGTTCAAAAGAGCTAACCGTTCAATGTAGGCCTTGTTTCAACTTCCATCGACTCCAATATTCGTATTTGGGATCTCGAGAACGAAGGAAAGCTCATCAAGTCAATCACAGCAGCTCCTGTCGAAGCTTGGAAAGCGAAAATCAGCCCAGATGGACAGCACATTGCCACTGGATCACATAATGGCGATATCAACTTTTTCAGCGTTGAATCAGGAGAGAAAGTAAACAGTTTACCCACCAAGAACAAGTTCATCATGTCAACTGCTTATGTAAGTTTGATTCTCGGTATGCACAGACGATGAAATTAACAGCGGCATCATCTCAGAGCCCCGATGGTAGATATGTTGCAGGTGGTGCTGAGGATGGCGCTATTTATGTATTCAACATGGAGACAAATCAACTAGCACACACATTATCTGGCCATGCAATGGCTGTGCGTACACTTTCTTTTGCAAGCGACAGTAAAACGTTGATCAGTGGAAGTGACGACAAGTGTATTCACGTATATGATGTGGAGCACGGTCAGTTGGCATCCACCCTGACAGGCCATTCAGATTGGATCTTGTCTGTAGCTGCCAACCCGGATATTAGCAAGCAGCAATTAGCCAGCTGTGGATCTGATAAACGCATCAAAATCTGGGATCTTGCTTTAAGATCGGTATTGGAGACACATGAAGTACATGCAGATCAGGTAACATTGTGTTTTTCGTGCTTGAAATTAACTCTCCTCGCCTAATATTCATTTGCGTAATAGGTTTGGGGTATTGCATGGAATTCAGAGGGTACAAAGCTGGTATCCGGTTCTGACGACAAATCTGTAAAGTGGTTTGCTAGTAGTGGTTCCTCTTGAATAAATTGTGCGGTGTACCATTAGAATTGGAGCGTATTTGCGTGTCAAATGTTGATCATTTTGGGAGCTGATTGGAAAGTGGAAGATTTTGTGTCTGAATGAAAATCATCCAGCATGACACCTACATTGATATCTGAATTGCGGTCTTTGTAGCTCCCAGTCAAGTATGAAAATATGCCGTCTTATCAATACACATGCTGTAGAAATGTCATCCCACTTCCACAACGCAATTAAGCGATGGTTAAATAGTATGCTGAAGCATTCGTTGTAGAGATCTATACAACTTAACTCCGAGTACGGTTTCAGAATGATTGTGGTATATTTATTACAAATTTTTTTAATTTCTAAATTTCCTTTCCATTTCAGAAAAAAGAGCCAACTCATCATCATTCTGCATCATGGATACCAGCAGTGTTCCTCCTTTGACCGAAGAGCACGCCGAATTTATCAATTCTACTGTCAATTCACTATACACAGTCATTGCAGCCATTCCTGGCTCTCATCATGCCTTGAACTACCTTAAAAATGCCTATCAGCATGATCCTTTCCGCATTGCTCTTGAACTCTTTTTAGTGTTCTTTGCTATTCGATACATGATGTCTGCAAAATACAAGCCTCATGACAATGCTGTCAAATTGACAGACAAGGTAATACAATACTCTCTTTTCATGGTAACCTATTGCCTAATTTATATTTAAAAAAGGAAATTGATGATCTTGTCGAAGAATGGCATCCTGAACCTCTTGTTCCTTCCTTGTCAAAGTATGACAAGTTCAACATGGAAAAGACGCCCATTATTATAGGCGCTCAATCTGTCAAGCCAAAGGTCGCCGGTTTCACCAAGCCCTTGATGAATTTAGCTACTACCAACTATCTCAATCTTGTTGCTTCTGAGCAAATTCGTGAAAAGGCTATTACTACACTCAAGAATTACGGTGTTGGTTCGTGTGGTCCTCCTGGTTTCTACGGTACCATTGACGTTCATATGGACCTGGAGCGAGATATTGCTCAGTTTCTAGGAACAGAGCAGGCCATCATTTACGCTCAAGGCTTCTCTACCATTTCTTCTGTTATTCCCGCATTCTGTAAAAGAGGTGATATCCTTGTGTGTGATGACAGTGTAAGTTTTGCTATTCAAAAGGGTGTTCAGATTTCTCGCTCCATTGTTCGTTGGTACAAGCACAATGACATGGCTGACCTGGAGAGAGTGTTGGAAGAGATTCGCTTAGAAGATATCGTGCACAAGAAGCGTCTCACTCGTCGATTCATTGTGTCTGAGGGCCTCTCTGCCAACTATGGTGACATTGCTCCTTTGGACAAGTTGGTTGAGTTGAAGAAGAAGTTCAAGTATAGATTGGTCTTGGATGAATCGCAATCCATTGGTGTGGTGGGTAGCCGTGGTGCTGGTTTGACAGATTTGTTTGATATCCCTGCAGCTGATATTGACATGATTGTGGGTTCCATGGCTAACGCTCTCTGCTCCTCAGGCGGATTCTGTGCTGGCTCTGAGGAAATTATTGATCACCAGCGCTTATCTGGCCTTGCCTATTGTTTCTCTGCATCCATTCCTGCTATGCTCGCTGTTTCTGCTAGTGAAGCCATCAAAATCATCAAAGATCAGCCTGCTACTTTGACAGAGCTGGCTGAACGTGGTAAAGTGTTTCGCCAAACACTCTTGCAAAAGACACTGGAGCCCTATGTCGATTTGTTCTCTGGAGACCTCGAAACCCCTGCTCCCTTTTTCCATATCAGAGCCAAACCATCCTTCCTCCAATCCCACTTATTAGACAGTGAAACCGAAGTATCTCGCGATGATGAGGAGTATTTGCTACAAGATGTCGTTGATGAGTGCGCCTATCAAGGTGTTTTAGTCACTCGTGCAAAGTATGTGATTGACCAAGAACGTGCCTGTCCTCGACCTAGCATCAAGATTAATGTCACTATTGGTTTGACCAAGAAGGAAAATGAAAAGGCAGCTGGTATTGTCAAATCCGCCATCATCAAGGTGTTTAGCAAGTGGCGCAAGTAAGCTTATTACAGCAGCCTGATCTCGTTATCTGTTTTTAATCTACAACATACTCTTTATGCTTAATAATCTCTTTTCTCTCTTTCTTTTGAGCTAATACAATACACATATGCTACCTCTGGCAATAGATTATAACCAAAACTGCAATAAATTAACAATCATTAGAGCGATTATTACGCACGGTTTGTCAAAATGACATAAAGATTCATGCTAAATGGAGGTACTGAAAAAGTTGCCAAAGAGTTGGCACCAGTCGAGGAAAGCAACTGATTGGTGCTATTCTGGTGATTTAAAAGGATATCTTCTTTTTCTTCAGGTTGCTCTCCTCTTTTGAGATCTTCCACCTTTTTTTTTACAGTGATAAATCAATCTCTTATTTGCATCATATTTGCTGGCTGATGCTTCCAAGTGCCAACATTACTTGAAATATACTGGCAATGTCTGGCAGAGGTGGTGTCCCGAATGCAACCCAGTTTTTCAGTAAAAGGTTTGCGAAATGAATACGGGGAATGCAAGAAAAAGGACAAGAGGTTGGTCCAATCTAACCATGGATCATCACCCCATGCGAGATTGCGAATACTACCTGAACCAACAAGAAGCTTCTGGCGAAGGAAATGATCAAGGCCAAATCGCTGATGATGATGAATGGTTTGTGCGTCGCTCAAAAACTCAGGCTATTGAAAGAAAACATATTGAAATCAATCAAGAGCCCACCAGGTGGCCTTTCCGACATCCGCCTACTGCACTGTATGTACAGGACGTCGAAAATCGTTTTCAAATTTTACTTATTTCTTTTGCCATTAGAGTGATCAATGACATTTTCATACTGGACAAGGAAGTCGCGATGTCAGCCACCAAATACTTGAAGTTGGAAGATCACTTAGCTATCATCGCAAGCCTAGACACAAGACAACATCGACCCAAAGGAGGTTTAAAGGCCTGTCAGTGGTGTCAAGACATTATTGATGTAAACTAGCATGCATTGGATGAACATTATTTCATTCAGGATCTCCTGATCGCAGTGTTGAGGATTCTTTGGTGCACAACTATCTCTCGCAAACGCTACTCTCAATCTTCAGCAGAGACGTTCGATTCGAGATCAAGTGGTAATATGATAAATGCAATGATAAAATGCTGTGTATTGATAAGTATCCATAAAGGGCTAATGGTGATTTGAAAAAAGATTCGAAATTCAAGCCGGATTTTCTTGTATATATATATACAATGTCCATCAATGTCAAGTGCCTGTTGGTAGTTGGCGAATTCAAACAATCCTCAAGCTACTCGCAAGTCGAATCAGACGTCGTCAAATTGGGCAAGCAAATGCGTACCATTTACAACGAGCTCGTATTCCATCACATTCCCCATCCTGTTGTATGCGGCATCATTTGCCAAGGAGATGGCATTTTTGTAATGATTCAAATTACATATGTTTCAATCATGCAGATTGAAGCATTTATTTTTTTGTATACGGTTTATACAACTCTACTTTGACAGGTATTGAACAGTAGTGTAAATATCTATTATTACACCTCACACACCTTTTAGAATAAACAGGATTTAAAAGTGAAGCTGCAGAAATCAATCACCACCAACGATATGGTTTTCTTTTGAAATTTATCATCTTCCCATGCAACGATGTAAGAGAAGAAGAGTATAGATAGTCTTCACCCTATTCAATTCATAATTCCCTTTTTAAAAGCACTCAAAAGCATGGAATGCCTTTCAGAATATGGACAGCAATGCATTTACCAGCCAAACCTGATTCATCTCCGCTTGCTATTTTCGTCCCGATTTGTTGATTTTGATAGATTTGAAGTTTGGCTGAACTATTTTGCCGAGTACGACTATACAAAATGTGATGATCACTTCATATTTTCTTAGGCTTTCTAGGAGTGCTTTTCAAGGCGCTTCTAATGGTGCCCATTAAAAGAGGTGTCTTGAATAAACTTGTTGAGCAACTTTTGAAAATATGAAATGAAGGTTTCGTCAAAGATGTTGCGATTTTACATATAAAGGTTTCACAAACAAGCTTCAGGGCGTTGCGCTGGATCGAGAGCAGCATTTTGAATTAATACATAGCTTAGTAGAAGTAGTCATTTTCGAGGTCAAAAACGCAATCGTATACTTTTTGATGAAAACCATGAGGTACCCCTCATGCTTTTTGATCAATTCTGGACGATCCGAAAAAGTTGAGCAAAGGTGTCAGGCAGCTACTGCCAGATGAGAGCAATTGCTTGGTGCTATTCTAGGGGTCCAAAACGGCTTCTAGCACGAGAAATCGCGGCTGAAATACATTCAAATTTTGCTGTACCTTGCCTGAACTCAAGTGGTAAGCGACAATGCTCATATGCTATCCACTCGTAAATGAATCGATCTCATCGACTCAGACCTGCGGCATCGCACGATAGTGAAATTTATAGCTCTAGGTCATGTTATTATGAGCCACCCATATTTTTAACAATGTGCTGAAGTATCTTAATCAGTCTTGGCAATGTAGGGCTAGACATCTGGAATATGGGTATATGTCAGCAATGTACAGTAAGCAAGCATATAATCTCTTTACATTTCATGCAAAGCAAACTTTTATGCTGCAAACATGGTGTAAGACATCACTGCAACACAATTTGATCACAATCAGAGAAATGACTCATAAACGTCCTTCTCGGATACACTTATTGACTTCAAGGGTCTATTTTTTTAGGAGCAAATTGTTTATTCAAGGGTTCAAATTCATTAGCATATCATGCGATCAATTATGTTTTTTAGGTTTTCAACTTTGAGTTGTATTAAATGTTGATGTTTCAATTGACGACTGATGTCGAAAATGACACATTCATATGACGTTCATAAAGAGAAATGGCGCATCGTTGACCATATGACAAACAATCTGATGCAAAAGTTCTTGTAAGCCACAACTAGCCAAAAAGTAAGTGTATGTCGTATTGGCAAATATGCTCCTTTTCAGTGTATATTACAAACAACACTTTTTTATTGAGTCATGCATGATCTCGCAAAAAATGCCTTGGTTTGTATTTAATGGTAATGGTGTCAATTCACTTTCACATATTTCCATTTCTGGATCTTGAACCTTGATATCATAGCTTTGTTCATGATCAGCCTGATTTCTAAATGCATGTAAAAAAATAGTAACTAGAAGCTTCCGGGCAAAGAGTGAAAATTAACAATATTGAGAACCACCCTTCCATGTGCTATTGCAAGTACCAAAATAAAAGCTACTTACTGTTTTTCAGCGCCACCAAATAATGTCTATCGAGCCTTAGTGAGTAGTGATAGATCAAACAAACATCTTTCTATTTGGAAAATCGATTTTGATTTGCTGGATGTCTCATTGTAATCGTTTTCAAGCTGATCATGGCTGATTTGCCAAGACATTTCTTTGATTTATGTATTCCAAAAGAGAAACGCACAAAGATTGAACGGCAAGATGCGAGAAGAAGAAATCAAATCAAACAATACACCATCTTTGCCATTTCGAATGTTGGAAGAAATATGATGTGAAAATTCTAAAGGATTCTGTCTCTTACTTTTTATGGCAAAAATAGAACAAATGTTGGACAAGGTGGCACCTTGATCAGCTTAATCAAGTTTAGATCGCCTCTCTGATTTCGCTAATCTGCTTCAATATCTATACACATTTCGCGGGAAAAATAAAAAAAAAAGTGGTGAGCTATTGTAAATGTTCAAATTTAGATTCTTGTTCATATATTGCAAAACAGAAGAAAAACAAACATTGCACTAACTATTAGCCGCGAAAGTTCACGCTGCATCGTATTTATCAAGCATCTTTTGTAACCATTGGAAGACTCGAAACGCAAAGGCGGATATTGCAAACAACTGTAGTCAGAGATAGCATCTGACATGCAGTTTCATGGAAATGTTCTGTTGGAAAGTATACGTAGATGAAGGAAAAAGAGGGGTAAAAAATGAACATCATGCTGTTATCAGTTCTCTCCCAAGAGACGGAAATGGGTCGAGTGGGATGGGAAATTAAGGGGAGCTTGGATATCTTCGAGACATTGGATGTCGATCGAGCCACAGATAAAGGATTCCAATGCTGCACAATTAGTTTTAAATCTTTGCCTCATATAATAAAGTTTAATACTACTACGTAAGTAATCAGCGAGGATCTGACATATATCTCTCCATGTATCATTCAATGAGTCAATTGACGAAAACAAGCATGGTGTGGTGTAGTTGATTTCCGAGATAACAAATCTCAATTCTCTGTACTACAATGAAATGCATGATTTGAGGCGGTATCATTTGACATCTAAAGCGATTACTGCTCGTCAAAAAAAACGAACCATCATTGACAACCATTAGATTTCAAGATTGCAGTAACCCGACATGCCAGCCTATACACAAACAAGCTTGGGGAAAGGGCTTTTCCGTCGTGAATCTATGATATCGGATACCAAAAATCATACATTGCTATGTTTGTTTATACGCCCTCTCGCAAATGTATACATGTCTGTGAGTGTTTTATTGAAAACGGACCCATATAGTGAGAATCATGTATGACAGACTAACACGTCTGCTTTGCCCTTCCGTCATGTCATTGTGATATCACTTGGCGATGCTTTCTGATGCAGTGTATAGCTCTCAACATTTGAACGATGCAAGCATAGAGTGGTTGAGTTTATATCGTTTGAAACCCATGGAGATTTCGTGGAAGCAATCGATCAAAAGATGACATTGGCCGCGCGCATAATACACGCTCTGCTAAAACTGCACTACACTATATACATGACAGAAAAAAAAAGTAAAACTCGCCTCGTAACGTTCTCACGCGCGCAAGCAACTAAAACCTTAAAAAAATGATGAAGGGACCTTTGCCTGCCATAGAGTTGCAATAATCAAACATGTACACACACAAACACACAAATAGATTGTATTGATAACCTGTTGCGAACCTTTCTATCTCTGGAGGTGATCTAAAAATCCAAAAAAAATCCTTGGACAAAAAAAAAATCGGCTGATTTTGGACCCGTTTCTGGTTCATCCCACCCTCATCACACAGCCAGCAACGTGTTGCTGGACATCAGAAACAAGGGTTTCACCGAGCTGCTCACTAAAAAAAAAGGCCGCATGAAAATATCAAGCGAGAAATCCAAAAAGATATAAAATGATCCATCTCCAAACCACCTCTCCCCTTTTTTTTTTTCTTCATACTGTATACACATTAATACACAAATCTTAAATATGTCTGAAGAAACTTTCACTGCCTGGGCCTGTAAGTCTAAGTCTGCTCCCCTCGAACCCATGGAGATGACCTTCTGTCACTGGGATGATGATATGGTCCAAATGGATGTCATCTGTTGTGGTGTCTGTGGTACTGATCTTGTAAGTCATTGATGCACCTTTTGCCATTGAACATGCCTATTCATCTATTTCCACTCAATAGCACACCGTCGATGAAGGTTGGGGACCTACTGAATTCCCTTGTGTTGTTGGTAAGTCTCTTTTTCATGCAGCCGCACTGTCATTTAGCTGATATACTAACGTGTCTGTCTGTCTAGGTCACGAAATTATCGGTACCGTCACCAAGGTCGGTAAGAACGTCCAACGCATCAAGGTCGGTGATCGTTGCGGTGTTGGTTGTCAATCTGCCTCTTGCGGCAAGTGTGATTTCTGTAAGAAGGGTATGGAGAACTTGTGTTCCACCCACGCTGTCTGGACCTTCAACGATCGTTATGACAACCCTACCAAGGACAAGACCTACGGTGGTTTCGCCAAGAAGTGGAGAGGTAACCAAAACTTTGTTGTCCACGTCCCCATGGACTTCTCTCCTGAAGTCGCTGCCTCTTTCCTGTGTGGCGGTGTGACCACCTACGCTCCTCTCAAGCGTTACGGTGTCGGTAAGGGCTCCAAGGTTGCCGTTCTCGGTCTCGGTGGTCTCGGTCACTTTGGTGTCCAATGGGCCAAGGCTATGGGCGCTGAGGTTGTTGCTTTCGATGTTATCCCTGACAAGGTCGACGATGCCAAGAAGCTCGGTTGTGATGACTACGTTCTCATGCAAAAGGAAGAGCAAATGGAGCCTCACTACAACACCTTCACTCACATCCTCGCCACCAAGATTGTCAACAAGTGTTGGGACCAATACTTCAAGATGTTGAAGAACAACGGTATCTTCATGTTGTGTGATATCCCCGAAGTCCCTCTCTCTGGCATGTCTGCTTTCGTCATGGCTGGTAAGCAACTCACCATTGCTGGTACCTTCATTGGTTCTCCCTCTGTCATCCAAGAGTGTCTCGATTTCGCTGCCAAGCACAACGTCCGCACCTGGGTCAACACCTTCCCTATGGAGAAGATCAACGAAGCTTTCGAATTCGTTCGTCAAGCCAAGCCTCGTTACAGAGCTGTCGTCATGAACTAAGTTTCTTACTCTCCGTAACCTACTGCATTTCTAAATTTCATACAATAATTTCCATTCATTTCCTAGCAATAAATAACTTTTTGCATTAGTACATATAATTCATACTTGCCTTTTTTCTTACGTCTGATCAGATAGAGTTTCACAACACATGTCAGATTTCATCGTCAGTGAAACATTCATCGATCTTGTTTCTCATCGTTGAAATCACCTGTCTTGAAGTAAATCTTGATAGTCAAGAGTTGCCATGTTTGCCACGAGCGTATAAATGTCACTTGAATGCCTATTCGAGTTTCTACATGGTCAATGTGTTCTGGTTGGCCATGTCGCAATTGGCTTGTATAAAAAATGTACGCAAACAAGAGAAAGAGAGAAAAAAGGAATGGCATTGTGCTGTATTTTAAAAAGGCTATCAAGTATTAACAAAGCTCTAATGCATTCAATGAACATGTACACACAAAAACAATCTCTTTATTCACTCGATCGAATGATTTCTATTATCACTTGTACCCACTGGTGCATCGTCTATAGTGTCTTTGCTTTCTGTACAGACGTGCCTTTCAGAATCAAAGAAATACGCTTGGCCATGGCAGCGATGACCCACACGCCACCACCCACAGCAACCAGCAAAGCAGCGTACACGTCTATATCACGGGATTTAAAGCGACCCATGCGTCGATCAGCGCTTTCACGGTGCCTCAATAGGCCGTCTTCATGCGTGTAGACAACTTCTTCAATCAAATCCGCACCCTTGGCAACGCCGCGTCTTGAATGGATCTGTATCAAGGCTTGGTATTTCTTCACGCGCCTTGCAATAGCACCGTCTTCATCAGCCAAGACGCGACGAAACAGCTCTGCCGCTTGAGACGGGGTAGAGTCTTTTTGCAGGATGCCGCCCAACTTGCTACGCTCAATGATCAAGGAGTTCCCAAACTGATCTGAAAAGAAGGGAAACATGATCATACGAGTGCCTGCATACATGGATTCATACCAAGAGCCAAGGCCGCCATGAGAAACAAACACGCGAGTGGAGGAGTGATGGAGCACAGCAGTTTGAGGGGCCCATTGGATAACGCGAGCATGAGGATCTTTCTGGCTAAACATGTCTTGAACAGAGTAAGTCGTGTTGGAGGCGGTGGTGATGGTGTCGGGGAAGAAAGCTGCAGCGTGCACCGTTGCCCAGAGAAATCCATCCAGTCTGCCTTGCTCCATGCTCTCCAACAATCCAGTGAGAATGAGCTCGACATCGCTTTCCACAGGCGTAGCCATTTGACCAAATGCAACGTAGGCGACACGCTCATGGGCATCCAAATACGCCTGGAGATCGTCCGTCAAAGGCGGATAAGCTGCTGGGATGATGGGTCCAATGAACTCGACCAGAGGGCCTACGGGTCTGGCAGGTGTGAAGCCATGCATTGTGTTGACAAGCTTCAACGCACGCTTCCACGTGTCGCTGGGGTCTTGTATCTTGGCAGGGATGTTGATGGCTCGCTTTCTGTCAGCAATGGCGTTGAAAGTAGGCAGCAGATAGTAGAGCTCCATGAGAGGGGCAAAGAACTTGTTGCCAAAACGAGTGGCAAAAGACTGGAATTCAGTTGTGAAATCAGTCATTCTTGTCAGTTGGTGGTTGACGTAGGGAGCAGCAGAATCTAATTATTATAAATATACAGCATCAGGACTCTATTGCTGATCAGACCTTGCCAGGCACTGCTGGACATGGAATATACACACCTTCTGTGATGGGAAAAGCAGATGTAATGACATACGGGATGTTTAAAAGACTAGCTGCACTGTAGCATGGATCAGCATAGTGATCACAGACGGCCAGGTCAATGTCATTGCTTTTAAAATACTCTGTTGCTGCCGCAAAGTCTATGGTAATGTAGATGTGTACGTGAGGCGTGTGTGCTTTAATCAAGTGCTCTGACATACCTCTTTCAAAATCAGTGTACATGTAGCCAATGCCGAATCTTGCAAACCGGATGAAATCCTTGGTTGTTCTCTTCATGTTTCTGGTGAACTTTGATGTGTCGCTTACATCGATACCTTTGCCAATGGAAACGGTCTTTACACGGGGGCTTGATTTGCCTAGTCGAGTGTAATGATCCTAAGAAAGGCCGTTAATAATGGATCGATGTAGAGTATAATGTGTGTGCCTAAACTCACCACTGTGAGAAAGGTAAAGTTATGTCCTCTCATAGCGAGCTCATTGCCAATGCTCAATACCCAGCTTATGTGCGATGATCCACCAAAGGGAGCGAAAAATGCAATGTTCTTTGAGGCATGTTCGTTTTGAAAGGTGGGCTCCAATTCGACTGCACCCACAGATGCTTGTTGAACGATCCAACCTGCCGTCAATAAGAGAATAGCATTGCTTGCGAGCTTCATCTTGAAAGAAGGATGTATGTATATAACGCAGATCAAGCTTGGTCTCTTGTGTGGATCTGATCTCGCTTTATATAAATATTTGTACATCTCAATTAGCTCTTGGCTGGACTAAAGATCCAGCTTCGGATAAATTCATCCGAGATGAGATGTTTGTAGTTTTAATGGCAAATACACATTGAGCAAATGGATGAAGCCAGCATGCATTGTCTACTGACAAGCGTCGTCTTGTCGCCATATCCGCCATAACGAATCAATGTCAAATGACTTGCAAGTAAATGTGTTTCAAAGACACATGGATAAATAGTGACCGAAATAGGCAAATTGAAGGGTGCGCGGTACAAGAGTTTAAGATTTCTACGTTTCGAATCAAAAGAATGATGAATAAGACCGCCTTGATGCGTATGATTTGCTAGCTCTGAAAAGCATCTTTCATTGTTCATCAGATATAGCCAATCCGTATCGATGCAGCTCAGAAAGCTGCCTGTAGCAGAACATCTCACCGAAGCTGTCATCTGAACCCAAGAAACGTGCTAAATAACCAGGAGAGACCCTTGACATGTATACTCAAATGTCAGATTTGAAAATGCAGTAGTATGCAATCAGTACCTACAGGGTGACGCTGACAGACATTGAGCGTAATGAAAGCAATTATAGACGTCTATAGTGTCGTTTACTATACGAAAGGTGCTTGCCAGGGCAAAACACAGACTTTGCTGGGATTGAATTTCAGAGCTGCCACTGGTCGTCTGTATCACAAAAATGGACATTGTAGAATAGGATAAGGAGGCTGAACTTGAATAAGCAACAAAATAGGAGGTAGATGTCTACTGATA
>JAXQGS010000104.1:0-31233 GCA_037040325.1 Mucor sp. M7501 | reverse complement strand
ATTTTTCCCTTGCTAGTACAAGGCAAAATTTGCCAGAAATCGATGATCAACTCGATCCCCAAAAAATTGCTGAAAAGTGATCCATACCCTAATGTCAGGTCGTAGAACACGATAGCACCTGGTTTGAGGTCGAGATCGCGCTTTGTTGGCGAGCTACAAGCTATTTAAACCCTTGATTTTACAGTGCTAAATACATTTGAGGGCTGCTCACTGAAGATTGCGCTTATTCACATCTAATCTGATGGTCTGTGGTTTATTATCTAACAAAATAGTACATTATGCGAACAAGAGGGATACGCAAGAAGCTTGGATCGAGTTTGACATTGCCTCAGTTACAAATTTATTGTGCATTCAGTGTATTGCTATGTAACCTTTCCTTACAACATTCACTGATAGTTTAGTAAATGTACTCTTGATATTATAAGCTTGTTAAAGGTGTTTTTAAGACTTTGAGCATTTGAATATGTGCCCAAATAACCAGCAGTGTGTCCCTCGTCATAGCACGTTTTCCAATTCATTCTCTTGTTTGTAGTCCTGTATTCTTGAATAAATTTTTTTACCCATTCCATGTCTGTCTTTTTTGGGCTGGGATCAATGACTCTCAATGGACTTTCATGAGTGGGCTTGCTATTGCTGCTTGCTTGAACTGTTGGTGGTAGCGCTAAAGGCTCTGGCATGGATGAATTGGAAAGCTGCTTAGTGTATTTTCGTAGACATGTTTCATTGTAGATCAAGCCGTCATTTGCGTATGTTCGTTCTCGTTTTGAATCATGTCCCTCCTCTTCGATTGCCTTCCAACTTGAATTCGAGTACTATCATTGATCAGCTTTTGTGCTGTAGTCTCCATCACAGTTCTAGCACCAAGAATGACTCTTACAACAGCAGATAGCTTTCTCAGCAGCTCATTCTCATCTTCAGGGTATAAGACATCTTCCATGGCATCATATCTTGTAACATAGCCATGGGGAGAGTCTAGTACTACCATTTTCAGTCGTGTGTCTATTATAAATTATTAGTGCAAGTACCCTATATTTTGCTCTTACTAACCTCCAATATAGAATCCAGTGACAACTAAATCCCTTTTCAAGGAGGGGGAACCAGATACCAATTTCATCAACATATCCCTCATTACTTTGGGCATCTTGAAATTGGCATCTGAAAGCTCTTTTGTGCTGTTGACACCAGTATCCAGGCCGCATTCCCCACATCCCAACTTATGCATATTGTATCATCGATTTTAGTACTAGGTTGATGATTCTCGGGTCTTGAACCATTAGCATTGTCATGAGATCGGTTCCAGGTCGATGCTTGTAGGGAATAACAAATTGCATTATACCGTTGTCTTTTCAAATAGAGTTAGCAGTGAATAAAACCAAATATACGCGTACACATTACCTGCTATTTTGTAACTGTCGATCTTTCATTGTGGATCAGAGCGACTATACCGAAACTGTTAGAATATAATCTACTGGCTCAGAGATCAAAGGCTTGCCTCAGGTCTCTCCTTGCATAATACATAGTCGAGCTTTCGCCTCATGTTGCTAATAGCCAGGATTTTCTTTCAAACACTGATAAAATACATCAAACATTGCTCCATCAAACAACGGAATCCTCAAGAACTTACTTGATAAAAATTTTTAACCTTTTGTTTATCGCTCTTGCTTTTGGCGTACACACTTTTTTCTGCTTTCATGAAGCCTTCTGTTACCAAAAGACGCTCGTTTTCATCTGGTAGTCGAGTGAGCTTGAAATAGATGCCTAAATTCAGGCAAAAAGAACTAATTAGCAGACTATTTTGATCAAGATACAATAGATATTGTTGCATACGTGGTAATGTTGGGGCTAATATTAATTGACGGCAAAGATAAAGAAAAGAAAAGGGGGGATTCTTTACATCTGCTTTGCATTTTAGCATTGTGAGGTCAGTCACCGCTCTGATCTGCATCAATTTAAATAGGATGGTCCCAAACTACAGCTATATACAGTACATTTGCCACTTGAAATAGTCGAGTGTTTCAAGTGTCATAAAGTGTATACTGAACTGCAAGTAGGATCAAGATTAGAAAGGTAAATAAAGCATTGGCAAGTTGGACCCATTATTAGTTGAGAATTAGTTTATTAAATGTTATCGTTTGAATTTGTTATCTTGTAAGTGTGTATAAATGTATAGCTGCGTATAAAAGAGCCTCAACTACCAAATCGAGCACTTGTTGGCAGGGTTCATGTCTTGATCCTTCTTGACACACTTGAAAGCTTCAGCGAAATCAGGGCTATTTTGAACAGCAGCATTGACTCTGACTTTGGCAGGCGAATGGACATCACCACGGATTCTCTGGACGGCCATTTCAGGACGCATGTTGGAGCACCAGACACGGCCAAAGTTGATAAAGAACAGCTGCTCGGGAGACAAGCGATCCAGTCTAGGGAGGATCATGTTTTGATCGGGATTCTCTTGCAAGGATTTGCGCATGGCAGTGAGAGCAACATGGACACCACCATTGTCAGCCAAGTTTTCACCAAGAGTCATCTAGATAGCAATGTTAGGCTGGGCTACAAGAACAACAGCAGACATTTCAACATACCTTTCCATTGACGTTGTGAGACGTTTTGTTGGGCCCTTGAATGGAGAAGGAATTGTACTGGTTGATAAAGCATTGGCTTCTTGACTCGAAAGCCTCTGATGTAGCATCTGACCACCACGTGTTGAGTTTGCCATCACCATCATAGAGACGGCCCGAGTTGTCAAAGGCATGCTAATGTATGTAGTATGTGTTAGTGTCGTCTTAATAAGTGGATCCCCAAGACACTCACCGTAAATTCATGGCCAATCACAGCACCAATACCGCCATAATTGAGATAGCTAGGCAACTCAGAGTGATAAAAGGGCGACTGCAAGATACCAGCAGGGATGACGATTTCGTTAAAGACGGGAGAATAGTAAGCATTGACTTCGTGGGGATCCATGTGCCAGACAGACTTGTCCACCTTTTGACCAATCTGGCTCCAGCTCTTGTTGATATCCCACATGAGAGCAGACTTTTGGTTGCCGTAAAAGTTGCGAACGTCAATGTTGATGTCAGCATAGTAGTTGGCCAGAGAGTCGGCAGAACGCACATCTGGAGTCACCACACTGTAGGCTTCCTTGTGGTTGATCTTGTTGACCTTTTCGATCGCCTTGGCACGTGTTTCAGCGTCCAGCCAGTCCACTTGATCCAGGCGCTCAGACCAGGTAGATTGAATGTTGGTGATAAAGGAAGCCACCTGCTCTCGCTGAACCTCGCCCCCGAAATGCTTCATGACAAAGTAGCGGCCCAAGAGCTGACCAAAGGTATTGCTGGTAGCGCTGACACAGACACGCGAGCGCTTGGGAGGAGCCGTCGTACCACTGGCAATCTTGCTGTTCATGCTGCGATAGATTTCACGCGTATCCTTGTCCACGTTGCCGACGTTGGCCAAGATGGTCTTGATGATGAAGAACTCGCGCATGGATTGCGTTGTCGCACCGTCATCACGGGCAGCGCTGTTGATCAACCAGTCGGTCAGTTCCTTCATGAAGCGAGGTGCAGTGACAATAACGCGCTCAGGTAACGAGACTTCGCTAGGAGTAAAGTGTCTCAAGAGAAGGATCCAGTCAGCGATAGGGTAGTTTTGATGGAGTTCAGCAATTGACATGGGATTGTACAGGTCAATTGGATTTTGCAGTTGGTCACTAAGGGAAGAGTAAGTGAATATGCGTAGATCAAGCGTTTGATAAACAAGACTTACTTTGGCAAGGTCAAGCTGGCTAAATGCGACTCGAATTCGATAAATCTGTCCACCATGTACTCAATGTCCACGTCGCTCAGCAGTGTCAAGTTGTGCTCTCTCATCTTGTCGCGACGCAAGTTGTCAGCAGCAGTGTCTCCCTTGGGCTCACCCAGGACAGCCGTGATCAGAGAGGTGAGACCCGCGCGGTAGTTGGCAATGATTTCAGGCTGTTCATAGTACTCGCGAGAAGGCAGCCCCAAGGAAGGTTGATCGAGGATAATGACGCTTTCATCAGGCGACTGGTCATCCGCACCCACACCATACGAGATCAAGTTTTCAACGCCCTGTGTACCGAGATGGATCAGTGTCTCTGTGAACTGGCGCACATGGTCTGACGTAAAGCGGCTATCGATAAAGTCCTGGCTGTAGCCGAGCTTGGACAGCATCTGGGCGAGTTCAGCGTAGATGGGAGTAGGGCCTAAGCCGTTGATGGTGTCCTCATCCATGCAGGATCGGTAGTAGGCCTTGATCTTGTCAAAGTTTTCGCGGTCCTTGTCAATCTGCGCATTGTCCAGAATAGAGCTTTCTCGGTTGGGAACGCCTTGGAGAAGGTCCTCATAAGTACCGTCCAACATGGCAGCCAGGCCGTCCAAGTTGGCATTGTGGAGATTGTTGAAACTGCCAACAGCTGGGGTAAAAAGGAAAGGAGTGAGTCTACATGTAGGCATGGATTCCATCACGGCAACGTCTCACCTGATTCCGAGGCAGGAATGGTGTGATCCTTGATCCAATTTCCACCTAGCGATAGAGCAATGTGTGAGTTGTGTGGCATGGCACAGCAAGACTGCAAGCAACTTACATGTGTACTGGTAAAAGTCGCTGCATGGATCGACATTGAGATCCAAATCATGGAGAATGGAATAGGCCGTGTCCTTGCAGACCTGCGTTTCACAGGTTGCAGCACCAGCAGGATAGGAGGAGACCGACCTGGCAGCCAATAGTTGAGCAGAGTGGCCCGAGAGCGTATTAGGCAAGATACCGCCAGCCATGAAAGATGATATGGAAAGAGTAAGGGTGATGAATCAGAGTAGCTTTTCAGGCAAAAGAGGCCCTTATTTATACTGTATGAAAGAATGCGATTATTCTCAGTGCAAGCAAACATGGAATATATAAGTGTGCCTATCCCAAAAAAAAACCCCAATTTGACAGTTGGATTTGAAATGCTTCACAATACAAGTGTAGCATTTTCCACACTTTTTTTTTTTTTTTTTTTTTTTTTTTTTTTTTTCTTTTTCCCTTTTTTCCCTTTCACTCTTTCTCCCTCATTTGCTCTGTACTTGCTAATTACTACACTATGAGTACAGACACAAAGCTGATACTGAGTCTGGTGAACAGAATAGCGGTTAGGGTAAGCATCTCTTGACGACAACATTTGGATGGGTCTGCTAATGACACACACACACACACACACACGCACCAACAACAACAGCTACCGAGCAACAATGGCACACAGTTTGACGCCCTCGAAAGCGATCCTCTCATCCAACAAACGTAGGCTGTATGTGTAGCTGTGTGATAGAGATGTTACTAACACCATCTCGTTTTTCAATTGACGTCAGTGGTACGTTCAACGTCTGTCTGATTGTGTTCCCTAGATAGGGTCGTACCAAGCTGATTTTCATACATGTCTCTAGTGGCAGCATTGATAGAACTGTCCAAGTACAGGCTACCCACGATAGCAACGACCATTGTCACTGTGATTGAGAATGTGTCCAAGGTAGGTCGCTTGGCAGCAGCATCAGGCCCTTTATCCGTCTGACCCGAAGCCCCCAGTCTCCACTCTCTAGAAACGATGATATAGTGCCCCGAGATGTGTTGCAGTCCCAATTATTCCTGCTTCGCATGCTGTCTGCTTGCATGCAACACCATTGGAAATACTGCCAGAATTTAGACGCCAAAGCACACAGCAAAAAGCAGCACCAGGACGGCACACAATCGCCGCTACGACCTTTGCTCAACCGCGTAGATGGAGCCACACCGCAACACAGCCTGTGGTCTCCGCCAGAAGGCATCCCGCCTGTGCCCATCGATCCACCACCGCTGGAAGACAACCTGGCCAAGCACATTGTGCATGTCATGTCGAGATTCATCTATCAGATTGGGATTCTGGACGAAAAGGAGCACGGCATTGTGGCCAACCACTCTGCCAGCGCCTGCTCCACCGAGACGTACACCAGCTTTAACGGACAGACATTGCCGACCAGCCTGATGGTGGATATATACAGGGCAGCGAGCCGCGTGGTGGCCTATGTCAGTGCCAGCAACTGGTCCATCACCTTTGCCAAGATCAAGAACCGCATCCTGTATCTGACCACCACGCAGGAAGAGAACGCCGAAGTGACAGATGTCATGCTGCTGGAATGCGCTTCATTGAATTGCAAGCGTCTCAGCATGGTGCTTACTGGTAAGTTGCTTTTTCCTTTTAGAAAATAGGAGGGTCTGTGGGTCTCATTAGTCTATTTCAGAATTATGCAGCTCTGCCCTCCATTTACGGAAAGCAGCACAGCTGTTTATTGCAGTGATGCTCAGAAGGGCGATTTGGAACTGGATTGAAAATTACACTGCTGAATTCACCTTGTTATGCCACAACCAGACACGCATTGACGGCTCTCCTGAAATCCTGTTTGACATCTTCAACTCGCTGGCAGACACGACAAAACGAAAAGCCATCTTTTGGCCTGTGCAGACCATGTTGCTGGTGCTGTGTCCTGATATCATGATTTCTCAGTCGCTGAGTGGAGGCCGAGTACAGAACAAAAAGGTGGGTTTGAGGGCCCTTTTCTTCTTCTCCTGCGTGTTGTTCATCTTTTTTTTCAATTAGTCTGCATTTTTTGGCTCGCTTAGAAAAGCCATGAAGGGCGATCGCATGGGCGAACTGGCGGCGATTTGCTACGTGGATCTCTGTCGAGCAGCAACCTACGTATCCAAAGACGACATGACAGCGATTCGGCAGGTGGTGCCTGATGTGGAAAACGAACTGATAGACAAGCTGTTTGATATCCACCGCCCTGCAGACGTCGACTCCTTATCCACTAGTCTGGGCGTGTACATTGACCATCGCAGCCTGATGGCCGACTGCATTGTCGCCATGTTTAGACTCGACACGCAAAAGACGATCCACTCGCTGATCCCCACTTGCTTTGACCACGGAGCGCCCACCATCTTCAAGCTGAGCGTCGTCAAGGCAGCGGTGGCCATTGCGTCGGAAGAGAGCAACCTGCCCTGGATACCGTCCATCTCTGAGCTCTACCTTCCGCTGTGCACTCGCATTCGAAAGCTGTTTTTGGAATTCTTTACTCGTGACTTTAGAGAAAAGTCATCAGCAGACGCTGCTGCTGCTGCTGCTGCTGCTGCTGCTGCTGCTAATGCTGCTGCTGCTGTTGGTTCCTCCTCGTCGGTATCGTCTCGCAAGACACTGGCCAGCAATCTAGCGGACAAGCGCGGTAATCGAAAAGACGGAAGAACAGCTGCTCAGGAACGATTCGAGCTGATTCTGGATGTACTGCGACTGTATCAAACAGACCCCAAGCTTGCTATTCAGGTAGGTGTGTGCATAGGATACAGTACGAAATAACATGGCCTCCTCACACACACACACACACAGGGAAAAGTCGAGAATCGATTTGACCAGAATGCAGCACTGATGGTAGCCATCACAAACTGCCTTCGAGACCCAAGCGCCTGTGTCAGGGATGCAGCTGCAGAATGTCTCTACAAACTGCATGCGCCCGATAACATTATACTATGGGGCCTCCCTGACAAGTTTATGGAGTCGTTTTGGAAGATCTCGTCTCAGGTCTTGTTTACGCTGGCAAAGCAGCTCTTGGACAGCAGGGAACGCGAAAGTGGGCTCAGGAAGCTGCTGGACTTGTTGAAGCGGTTACTGACATCGAGGAACAAGTTTCTGGAACAGCATCGAGATGTAGCGACCTATGGCATTGATACGCGCGAACGACTGCAGGCATCGATTGGCCTGGAGGTAGCCTTGCTGGTGCTGCTCTGCTCTTACGACACGGATATCTGTACACTCTCCATCGACTGCTTTGGCTTGCTCTGTACCGAAGTGCACCTGACTGAGCGACTGGATGACCCACAGCCCTCCTCCATCACCATTGTGGAAAACATGGCCTGCTATACCGAACTCACAAACCACTCGGGCGTTGTTACGGGCCGCAAATCGCAGCAGCGTCGCATCCGTCGTCTCTTGAGGATGATCAACCATAGCTCGCCGGGCATGCTGGCTGCTTGGGAAGAGGCCTGGAAGAGGTGGAAATTCATGACGCCGTTGATTGCACGCACGCCAGACGACAATGCCAAAGACGACGGCTCCTTTTACGACAACAGCAGCAGCAGCAGAAAGGGCGGCGGATCGACGTGGCACGACAAGCTGAGAAACACGTCCTCCAGACAGCTCATGACACCGACATCCTCCTCGACTCGACTGGACATGATTGACGACGATCGCTCGTCCGAATGGCAAAACTATGCTGGGTTCTTGGCGGCTCTGGGCGGTGTCTGCCTAATGACAGAGGCCTCTTCGTCTGCTTTGGTGGCTCCCAGTAGCTCGTCTGTGCCGCCCTCGCCGTCTTCCTCCATTCGCTCTACTCGTCCCAACAACAACAATAGCAGCAGCAGCAACAACAACGACGCAGCCAATTACAGCAGGCACATTTCAGCCCCCATTGAGTCCGCCAACATGGTCGACAAGTTCATCATGGACATGGTGGATCTGCTGGCCTGCGACAATCTGATTGTGCGCGAATGGGTGCGGGAAATCCTGGGCAACGATCTGTCGCCAGCGCTGTACCACATCATGTTTCGCCACCTGGAGAACACGCTGTCCAAGTGCTTTGGGCCTGACAACAACAACGATCCCCTGTGCGGGCCACGCTATACCCTCTTTGTCGAACAGGCCATCTCGGTGCTCAAGCAGGTGCTCGACCGTCTCAGCGAAAAGACAGACAACCTGTTTACCGTGGATTTCAGCACGCTGATCAACCAGTACGCCCTGTATCTCAACAAGCTAGGCACCAACCAGCTGTCGATCAAGATCAAGATCAAAATGTGCCAGCTGGTCGAAGTGCTGATGAGCAAAAAGGACAGCGTGACGCTGCGACAAGAGTTTCGCCTAAGGAACAAACTGCTGGAGATTATTGTCGAGTGGACCAGTGATTTTTCGTTGGCAAGTGCAGTTTTAGCGTGTGTTTGTTTGTAGCTTATATTCACTGTTTGTTGCTTGTCGTGTAGAAGCCAGACAATGCGTCTCAGTCGTCCAACTACGAAGCCAACCAAGTGGAGAAGCTGCAGAGCGACCTGGACATTGCCTGTCTCAAGACCATTGTCGCACTGCTCCACCACTTGCCGCTGCAGCCTTCCGAGCCGGTGGTCGAGTCGGATGCGCTTGTGATTAAAAGCAGGATCTTTTACAAGTACTTTACCTATTTCTTCAAGCTGCTGAATCGGTGCCGTGTGTCCGAGGTAAGTTGGCGTGTGCAGGTTTGTTGGCAAATCCAAGTGTAACCATGACTAGATTGAACAGTCGCAAACCAGAAGCTACGATTCACAGTTTAGAACAGTGAGTGCTTGAGAGCAGCGCAAAGAGGGGGGGGGGACATTGCTAACACGCTGATGCTACAGGGCTCGGAACTAGCACCGCTCAAAAACTACACCATTTTGGCCCTGTCCAATCTGCTCAGTGCCAACGTAGATGCAGGCTTGAAATACTCGTTTTCCATGGGCTATCATGAAGACACACGCACACGATCTGCGTTCATGGAAGTGCTGACAAACATTCTCAATCAAGGCACAGAGTTTGAGACGTTGGCCGAGACTGTCATGACGGATCGCTATGAAAAGTTGATTGATGTAAGTGGGGGGGGGGGGGGTTGGCTAGCGCAACACGACGGCATATAGGCTGACACTGTCCACGATAGATGCTGGTCCAAAACGACCTGAGAATTGTGCTCTCGCTGTGCGAAGTGTGTCCCTCTTCAGATATTGACGATGTGGCGAATGCGCTGTTGGCTTGCTTTGCGTCGAGAAACAAGACCATGACACTGTTGAAGGCTGTCATTGAAAGAGAGGTGGAAACAACAGGTACTACATAGAGTCTCACGACAAGCTACGATGCTTGATATACTGACTTGATCTGGAAACAGAAAACGAAACCGACTTGTTTAGAAAGACCAGCATTGCTACGCGCTTGCTCTCTGTCTATGCCAAAAACAATGGCGCCGACTATGTGCGGTCTGTGCTGCTGCCGGTATTTCAGAAGCTCTCGGAACGGCCACGCGAAGACAAGTGCTTTGAGCTGGATCCCTCCAAGATTGGGCCTGACGAAGATGTCAGCAAGAACCGCAACAATGTCATTGAGGCCACCGAGATGTTTCTCAACGCCATTTGCGATTCTGTCAATGATGCGCCGCGCTCCTTTCGCGAGATTTGTCACTACATCTTGACGTCGGTGCGAGAGCAGTTTCCAGAGGCAAAGTACACGGCTGTGGGGTCCTTTATCTTTCTGCGGTTCTTTTGTCCCGCCATTGTGTCCCCAGAGACAGAGGGGCTGATCAAGAACACAGCTTCTATCTCTCGCGAAATGCGCCGCGGGTTCCTGATTGCGACCAAGGTGATTCAAAACTTGGCCAACAATGTGCTCTTTGGCGCCAAGGAGACCTACATGATTGTGCTCAATGATTTCCTGACCAGCAACATTTACAAGGTGGCTAGTTTTCTACGCGAGATCAGCAAGATACCTGCTCTTGAAAAGGCGACTACTACTACTACTGCTGCTGCTGCTGTTACTGCGGATGCTACTACTGCCACAGAAGACGTCGTCGAAGTGCCTCAAATGAACGACAAGCTGTACGCCATGCTGCACCGTGTGCTTGCCGATAACATTGAACGCATCTCGCGTGATGTGGCATCCAGACGCCTGGGAGGCGATCAAGACCAAGACTCGGTCAGTGCCTGGAAACGCGAATTTGACAAGTTTGCCAATCTGCTGGCTCAGTTGGGACGTCCGCCCGAAGTGCCGCAAAAGGAGTCGATGGGTACCCGCAGCTACGTCTATGCTGCCTCCAACCAACTGTATGCTGATTTTATGCGGCGCAACAGCCATCGCAGCGTCGAGACGATTGTGTCGAAAAACATCTTTTATGAAGGAGGCGTCTCCAAGGCGGGTCGACCTGTGTTTTACCTGATCATGCGGCACATTCATGCAGACAACATTGATTTCGAATTGCTGATCTATCACGTGCTTCAAACGCTGGAACGAGCATCCAACAGACACTATGAGCTGCTGATTGACTTGACTCGCTTCTGCCGCCTGAACGAGATTCCGGGCCAGTGGGTCCATCAACTGATGCAGATCTTGAGCGAGGACAAATCCGACAACATTGCCGTCTGCCATATTTACAACCCCAACACGTACCTGAGGACATTTATCAAGAAGCTGGCCAGACCTCTGTCGCACAAGTTTACCAAGCGAATTCTGTTTGCCGTGACATTGGCTGAATTGCACGAACATATACTGCCGTCCGAGGTGCGGTTACCCAAGTCTACAAGTAAGTGTGCTATAGGAGGGCTGTGCGTGGACTGACTAACACTACTTTATAAACAGCCGGTCTGGAGACAGATCCCAGTGCTGTCTTTTTCCCAGTCAACAAGATCCTCAAGTACACGACACATGTGCCTGTTACCGTCAAGGTCAGTGCAGAGTATGTGCAGATCATGACTGTCAGAAAGCAGGAGATCTTTTACGGCCTGAATGCAGTGACCAACGATATATGCCATATATCCGAAATCGAAGACATTGTCACCACACATCATGAACGCTCGTCTTTGGACTCGTCGCAAGATTTCAGCTACAAGTGCACGCGGGAGAACCTCGTCATGACGTTTAATTCACCAAAGAAGGAGGCCATTATCAATGTAAGTTGGATAGAATAATCATACGCTTCCTGATCTCACACGAGTGCTGTACAGACGATTCGACACAGCAAACGACGCTATGACATGTCAAGGCCAACCAACATCTCGGAACGCACAATCCAGCCAAACGACGTGCCTGGCAGACTGCTCAACATGGCCCTGCTGAACCTGGGAAGCGACGACCCCAACTTGCGGCTGTCGTCCTACAACTTGCTGTACGCGCTGAGCCGAGTGTTCAATTTCGACGTGGGCAAGCAGCTGCTGGACGCCAAAGACCTCTGCCTGCCTGCCAACAGCACCGAATTCATTGTCAACATTAGCGAGAGGATTGCAGCGACCGAGCCTTCGTTGACCATGGAGTTCCTAAACGAGTGCATCTTGGGCTACGGCAAGTCTGAGCAGGGCTTGCGGTATCTCTGTCTGCTCTACATGATTCCCTGGCTCCCCAACCTGTCTCTCTACTGCAACAGATCGCCTCAGGACACTGCAAAGACCAAGGAGCTGCTGCGTCTGCTGATTGACCTCACGCTGGCTGGCGACATGTCCAAGCTGATACAGGCCAAGATCTGGAAGACCATTGCCAAGGTAGACGACATCCTGAACCTGGTGATTGACACGTTCATCCTGGTGTCCAACGAGCACGGCGTGGGGTCCGTGCAGGCAGAGGCCCTGGCTGACACGCTGGTGACGCTGTCCAATGTCACGGTGCGATCCAAGCTGACGTCCTATCTGCGCAAGATCATCCATCGCACCTCGTTCAAGCCCACGCGCTCCCTGACAGACCACCCCTCCTGGTCTGAGATTGCTATTCTGGTGCGCTTCATCCTGATGCTGTCCTTCAACAACCGCGGCCCTGTGAAGCGCGTGGTGCCAGAGCTGTTCCACATTGTGTCCTTGATTGCCGGCGTGGGGAGCACCGTCGTGCGTGCCTCGGTGCACGGCGTGGTGGTCAACATGATACAGTCCCTGTGCACGTCGATGCCCCTGTCGGCTGCCAACGTCAAGAAGCTGCAGCTGCTGCTGATCGAGCTGTCAGAGTCCAAGTCGCGTCTCTTGTTTGGCCTGACGCGCTCCAATGCCAATGCGTTCACCATCACGGCGGAAACACTGAACGACACCATCGAACCCATCTCGCTCTTGTCGCTGGAGAGCATTGTCAGCAAACTGTCCGAAGTCATCAACTATGCCGCGCCCACCACAGACATTGCCAATTTCTGGAGAGCCAGGTGGATGAGTCTGGTCGCCAGCACAGCCTTTCAGTTCAACCCGGCTGTGCAGCCCAGAGCCTTTATCGTGCTGGGCTATTTGGGCCGCGAAGAGATTGACGATGATTTGCTGTATCAGATCCTGGTAGCTTTGCGAGGTGCGCTTGCCATCTTCAACGACTCGGATCCGCATTTGGTCACCAGTATCATGATGTGCTTGAAGAACGTAGTGGAGAGTCTGCCTGGGGATTCGAGGTATCTGCTGCAGTTGTTTTGGGTAGCTGTTGCCCTGGTGGAGATCAACACGGGTCCCACATTTGCCATGGCTGTGGAGCTCTTGCAAGCAGTGGTGCGTGCTCTGGATGCCAGCGGCTTCTTTTCGGGCGACACCATGATTGATGTCTTGCTGGCAGCCCGCGAGCCCATTGCGGACGTGGCACGTCAATTGGACAATCTGTGTGGTGTCAATTTTGACTCTCATTTCTCGTTTGCTATTGCTGGCATCTTTATGAAGGGACTGCGCTACAACGACGTCAAGGATGCCATCTACCACGGATTGCACACGTTTCTAGACATTGAGCGCAAACAGTTTCCCCATGATGGGCTGTCTGAAGAGAGTAGCATCATCGAGACATCGACCCTGGGTTACGTTACAGGCTTACTTCCCTTGGCAGCCAAGAACGACACCGTCAAGGATTTACTCAAAATGGCTGGACTGACAGAAACAGACATTGATAGCCATGTGCTGAATGGCAAGACGTATGCAGGTATCTTTGATAAGCTGGATATTCCAGACAACACCACGGCTCTGCTGTTGATCTCTATGCTTGCCAACATGTTGAACGCCGCAGACAATGAATCCGAGAGGCTGTTTATCTATGGCTTATTATCTGAAGCAGCAATTGCTATCCCCGAAGTCTTTTCTCTTGTGTAAGTAGTGCTGTAAGTGTGTGTGTATATGGGCAACGTCTGACCGTTCTCTTAGATATGATTCCCTCTTACCAAAGATGAATCAAATCGTCATAAGTAGCCAAACACAGCCCATCATTGAATCGGTCAAGTCCATCTTGTTGACAGCATGTTCTGACCCTGTGTTCAACGAGTCCAAGAACAAGCCATCACAGCGCGTTCTGCTGGATCAGCTGGGATTCTCGTCGTTGGGTGATCCTACATTTGGTGCTTCTTCCTCCAATGTGTTTCAAAATGCCAAACTTGCAAGCGAATTGATGGAACGCATCATTTCCTGAGTTACATATGCATATACATTATCATTTATTCCATCATCATTATCATTTTATTGCAACATCATTAATAAACATGCCAATAACTAGTGCGGCTCAATTTATCAGTACATTACAAGAAATGAGTGTAGTTTTACGTCAGAAGTTGCCGATTTATCAACATTTCCACATTATAAAAGTTTGGCCTATACAAGGCATCTTTTCTTTCTCTCGAAATGTTAATATAACAAAAAGATCACCATCCTAAAGGTATGTATCAAAGTATTTTTGCATGCTCTTGGCCTCAATTATAGCAAACTGATGATTGTATTTCTAGGATGGTGTAAATGGTAATGTTTGATGGTGCAAATCGTAAAACCCAATATGATACCCTGTCCAGAGTGTAATATCGGCGAGATTCATGAAAGCAGAAACAAACGTATAAAGTGCAAAAGCTGTGCCGAGAAGGAGAATAGAAAGGTGAAGAGGACTAAGCAAATCAAGGCGTTGACTTTCGAAGATGGTTGTAAGGCAGCATTAATGATGAAGTGCTATACCCCGTCAAGCTCGCCATCAAAACATACAAAAAGACTCGCCAAGCGAATATTCACGCTTTGCTTCATGCTGAAGAACTTGCAAATATATCTGAAAAGCTCAATGTCGACTGTGGAAATACATCAAGTACATTCGTCTACTTGCAACAGATGTACGCGAGACACAATCAACAGCCCTAAGGACATATCGAAAGCTGTGCTGTCTTCAAGTATCCCAAAGATGATGGATGTGCTTGGACCTTACCAAGAGCTTGGGGTGGATGTTGCGGCTCTTTTGAACTTTGATTAGGATATTGCTATTTGCACAACGCACAGTTACTTTTTGCACAACTTTAAAATTGGATTTTCATCTCTATATGCTTTAGAATCTCAAAATATAACTAGTACATCTTGCAGATATCAAGGTCTTCTTCAAAGCAACAATTTGATTTTTGGATGATGGTGATAAAATAGATTAGGTGTAGTCTCTAATATTTTCGTATTGTTCAAATAAAACCCTATATATACTAACTATATTGTTAATGTGAATGCTATTGCTTCTCGTGTTAAAAAACGTTTTAAAATCTTTTCTGAATTCTAGATCTGTGGCATTTCGTCGCAGCAAAAGACGAGCTCGGCTTTAGGAGCGCATCCTAAACGCACACTGTGTGTAGCAAAGAACAAGAGCTCGGCTTTAGAAGCGCATCCTAGATGCACACTTGGTGTTGAGAAGAAGGTTTGAACACAGATTCAAGTATAAATACAACGCAACTGTCAGCCATCTTGCTCTCTCTCATCCCTCTATTATTACCAATATCTATCTATTATGGCCAACGTTGAAAAAATCAAGTACATTTTGAATGAACCCTTTACTGATTTCCTCAAGGTTTGTGTGTAATATCCATCTGTGTGTATGCGCACGCATTTACGTCGTGTCGTGGATAGAGTCTCTTGCATGAAAAGTTCTATTCGGGCTCTCCAAACAAGGTCGTGAAGCTTTTGGAAGTAGGATGTGGGTAGGTGCTGATAATCATTGTACCCTAGTAGCACATGGACTCATCTGCTTGACTACTAGCCCTGGTGATTTCGCATTGATCTTGAAGGAAACCTTGAAAGAAAAGATTGACATTACTGCTATTGATCCCTCTGATGATATTGAGCAAGCCTTCAAGAAGTCTACTGGCTCTGATGTTCATTTCTTGAAGGAAGACATCTTTACATTCAAGTCTGATCAGCCTTTTGATCTTGTCTTGTTTAGCAAGTCTCTTCATCACTGCAACCCCGTTGATCAGGTAAATGTCGAGTTGGTGTATAACATTTGCTTCAAGGAACCTCACATTTGCTCTTTTAATAGGCTTTGAAGAACGCTCATGGCTTGCTCGCTGAAAATGGTGTTCTTATTGCTGAAGAGATTCAGTTTGAAATCATTGATAATGACGATGTTGCCTGGTTCTTGAATCGTATTGATCTTGTGCGTGCTGGTGGTCATTTTGTTTCTTTGGAAGAGAGATTGGAGACAGCTGGGCCTACTCAAAAGCCAATGCTCACTCGCATCCTCGATTCTAGTCTTCCCATCTCCCAAAGATGGTTCAAGCCTCATACGCACGGTCCAAAATCTGAGCACGGTCATGCTCACGGTGAAGAACATCAGCACCATCACTCTCACGAGCATGGACATCATCATCACCATGAAAAACTGAGTGATGAGGAGCAAAGGAAATTGGACAGAGAAGACCCAGACAAGATTGCTAGTTCCAATGCTATCCGTATTGCTATTGACGCTCAATTCGGCAAGGACAACATTCAGTTGGATTTCGTGCCCTTTTTTTATCAGTTCTTTGTTCATTTTGGGTGAGTACATTGTGTGTGTTTCTAGCAAGAATCCATAGCTAACATGTCCTGGGTGTAGATTGAAATCTGATGAGGCTTGCCAGGCTATCCTTTACGAGGCTTTGAAGCAGGAACAAACTGCCATCAAAGAGCGCAAGTTGCATCCTTTCGGCTTGAATATCATTGCTGTCAAAAAGAACTAATAAAAGGAAAGAGTTTGAATCCCACAAGTTGGGCTTTACCATATATATTTAAGCTGGACTGCTACGAGTTGTAATTTTACCCCTTGTCTTTCTTACAATGTCCTTTTGCAAAAAGGCATTTCATACAGCATGTCGACAGTTGCATACAGCAAGACTGCAGAGGCCCATCAGCGTGGCTCCTATGGTTGATATTACGACGCCTGTAACTATTTCGCTTGATTTGCTTCATGTGCACAGATCTAATGCTTGATCATGTAGCAATTTCTTGAACTATTACACATCATCAGTGGCCAAGATCGATACGAATACTACACTGAAATGCACCACAGCCATGCCATCATCAACCATGCCTCACATCTGCATCGATTTGTTGGCAACCCAAGACCCAATATCACTGTTCAATTGGGTGGCTCAGATGTTGAAGCCATGGCGACAGCGACTAAACTGCTGCAAGATCACGGCTACGCTCAAGTGAATATCAACAATGGATGTCCTAGCCCCAATGTGCAGCACGGCAAATTTGGAGCAGTGCTGATGAAAACCCCACAATTAGTAGCAGACATGCTGACAGAGATGGAGAGGCGCAATGTCACTATACCAGTAACTGTCAAATGCAGAACAGGCATTGATCATCAGGATGATTTTGAGTTTTTACAGAGCTATGTGGATACGCTATTGACAGGCACCACTAGACCACCACCACATCTGATTGTCCATGCTCGAAAATGCATCCTAAAGGGATTATCGCCAAAGCAAAATCGAAGTATACCACCACTCAACTACGAGCGAGTGTTTGAACTGAGCAAGGCATTCCCAGACCTTCCCATCACTATCAACGGTGGATTTACAACTGTGGAGCAGATCAAAATGATGCTGGAAAAAGTGGATGGCTGTATGGTTGGAAGAAAAGGTGGGTAGAGCATTTGACATTCTATACTGCAGAGCAAACACTCATATGACATCTAGTCATGGACGATCCTGTCTTTCTCCAAGAGATTGACAAATCCATCTACAACCAGCAACATGTCAAAACCATCGAGCAAATCACTTGTGACTATCTGGGTAAGTTAAGACACACTATGCTTCTCTCTTTGCCCATCATTCTCATCCCAATTCCCTGCAGATTACGCTGACAGACTCTATTCCACCCGTCTGGACAAGGAAGACTATGGCTTGCCCCCACTCACGCTGATGGTCCGCCCTCTGATGGCTCTGTACAAGGGCAAGAAGGGCCGCATATTTCGTCGAGAGATACAAAACACATTGAAATCCGATACGCCATCAAATCAATTCTCCACATTGGTGACAAATGCATTGAATAAAAGTGCTGCTTCCATATAAAAACCCCTCTTTTTTTTTAATGTACAAGTGTGTGTAGTAGGTGTGTATAGTATAATGTAAATCAATCTAATGGGACAAGAACTTTCTTCCCTTCATACGACGTCTGATGATGACACGACGACCATTTTTGGTGGCTAGGCGAGCTAAGAATCCATGTCTTCTCTTGCGAACAAGTTGAGAGGGTTGATAAGTGTTGCCGTATGTGACGAAACGCATCTGTGTTGCTCCAAAGCTGGTGGTGGTGGATGGTGTACGGAAAGCACCCAAACTACATGTATACAAGACGTGTGAGTGGGAAGGTTCGTTTGACATGTCACTGTGACATCTTGTTACCTGGCAGACAAAATGCTGCTGCTTTGACCAAGCATCGATGGGCGTGCGGCTACAGCATTGAATCTAGCAGAAGCTGTGGACAATAATTGTTGAAACAACATGGTTTTGATAGATGTGTAATGAGAGAAAAAGAAGAGATCCCCCTTGTCAGAGCGTTCAAGGGGTGCTTGAAATTTTTCACTTCCAATGGTCACTGAAATCAATGGATTCGATTGGGCCTCTCTGCAACAAGATCCAGTGCTCGACAGTGTACACCACATATGATGGTGAATACAGTTGGCATGATGGCACATGGATCCATCGTCGTCTCATTGATAACCGTGGCAGATCCACTACCTAGTGCTATCTACCCAAAACATCTACTTCCCTATGTATTAATGTAGGCATTGATGTTGACCTATTCCAAGACATTAGAATCCGACAGGTTGTTATTACTAGTTGCACCATTTTACTATTACTACACAGGAAAAGCCATGACCTACTTGCCTGTTTTACCAGTAGAAAAGATAAAGCCTACCGTGGTACCACTGCTGCTTTATATTGTAAAGACATTTGCCTCAGATGAATATAATCATTGAATAACGATGAAGCTGAAAGATCAACCAAGATCAAATGGTCAGCCATTGACGCAATGCGCTTTGATGCATTATTGGATTTGAACAAGCCAAATGGTATTTGGTTTTGGGTATTCGGCACCTTTTTTGGCACAAATCTTCTGGGAGTTTTGTGCTTTTGAATGAGCAAAGAGTTTGATAATGCACTGTTTCGCTAGATGATAAACTACAGAACATCAAATCAAATGTTATTAAGCGCAATGTTCAGTGAGCAGCCGTCAAATGTATTTACCACTGTAAAATCAAGAGTTTGAATCGCTTATATCTCACCAACGAAGCGCAATCTCGGCCTCAAAACAGGTGCCATCGTGTTCTACGACCTGACATTAGGTTATGAATCACTTTTCAGCAATTTTTAGGGGATCGAGTTGATCATCGATTTTTGACAAATTCTGCCTTATGGTAGCAAGGGAAAAATTGATGATTTTGAATGATGGAGGTTTTCGCCTCAAAAATGACATTTTCTATTATGGTATTCCTATGCTCAAAACAATTGTAGAAACGCATTGGAGCATATAAAAGTGTCTTTTGGCCAATTTACTATAGTGTTTGTAGACCTTTTCTCCAAAAACGTGTTTTGCATTTTTCGACAGTTACTCCCCACAGACTAAAGGGACCGCTTTGAAATTAACACCATTGGATTCTTCATTCAATTTTACATCGAAAGGATTAGAGAAATACCTGTTGATCAAGTAGAAAAATATTGTGTAATTTCCCCTGAAAGGTTTTCGGATGTCCAGATGGACGATCTGGAGGACCAGTTGGACCACCCACTAAAATTCAATCCCAGCTCAGTCTGCCAAAATCCCTTTCTCATGATGGCAATCGATGTTTGTGAAGCCAATGCGAAGGATAGTGCAAATTAAGGTGTAATATAACTCTGTAAAAGATAGCTAAACTGTTTTAGCTACAAAATATTGACGGATTTCAATGAAAATGCTTGGTGATTATGAATTTATTACATTATGATTATTTGGCAGCATAAATAAGTCTGAATCGAGTAGAAATTTCATATTGATCAACCTCCTTGAAAGCTTCTTCCATATTAGCATCATAGGCCTCTGAAGTAACTGATGTCAATTGAGTAATCATGACTTTAACAGCAGGTAAAGCCAATCGCTGAATAGCCAGGAACAACTCTCCAGGATAGTCTCCCCAAGCACCAATAGGAACATCATAGTTGATATCCTTAATGTCGCGGTATCCAGCATCAGCGAGAAAAGTAGAAATCTTGTCAGCGACATACGAGTCCATGTTGCGAGCCACCAAAGCCTCATTGACTAGTAAATAAAGTGTAAGATTGATGTGTTTCCAAAGGTAAAATAGCAACTTACTCCAGAGATTGATATTCTTAAACGCAGGACCAGCATTCTTGTATTCATTGACAAGCTCAAGAATCTCAATAGCTCCTCCTGGCTTGAGAATACGCTTCATCTCCTCAACTGAACGAATGTACTGATCTGTCGGGAATCCCATGACCAAAAAGCGTTGAAATACAAAGTCAAACGATTCATCTTCAAAGTAATCTAGTCCAGTTCCAGCATTCAACAGCTGAAACTTGGCATTGGAAGGCACATCCTCGGTGACAAAGACATCTGCCATGTCGATACCAATAAACTCGGAATTGGGATACAAGCGAGCCATGTCCAATGTCCACCAACCAGGCCCACAACCGATATCGAGCACCCGGATACCTTGAGTCAGCTTCTCATGAAGAGGGGATTTGAACAGTCTAATAATTCAGACGATTGAGTAATCATAGCCTGCCATGCCCCCATGTCATTCACCTACCCTCCAAGCACATTTCTACAAGAAACACACGATTAGTATTGTGTGCGCTCTATCAGATCAAAAATGCAAATATGGACTTACTTCCAAAGCGTGTGATTCAACTCCAATCTGTCAACCTCCTTTTGATCACTGGGTAAAATGTAAGCAACATCTTCCTTGACAGACAAACGACGGCCATCCTTCCATTCAAAGGCGACTTGATAGTTGGAGTGTGTGATTTGATTGCTGTTGGAGGAAATCATTGGAAATGTGCGATTTTGTGATGAAGCTGAATGCAATTGAGAAATGCTGAGTTCTTTATATACTTTGCAAGCACTTGTCTGTCATTGGCTTAAACCGTGAATACAACACTCCTTGCCAAATATCTGTAATTTCCAGGAGAGATGCCGCTGCCCTTGCATGAATCTCGAATTCGCACGAATTTTGCCAGAAATGACGAATAAGGCTCCTGACCCAAAAAGAAGCATGGATGGATAATGCCGCAGTTGGTGATACATGATTTGCTCTAGGACTATTTTTCTTGCAACTAACAGATTAAAAAGTGTGTGAAGAGTGATACAAAGACAACTCTTTTCCATTTGATTGTTAACAAATTGATACAGCTTTTACAATGACAACATCATGGGCACAGCTTCCCTATGAGCTACAGAAGAAAATATTTATACACCTAAATAAGAGAGACTTGACGCAGTTGCAAAGATCATGTAGACATTGGAGATTGGCTGCGACAGAGCTTCTCTACTACCAGTTATCAATAGCCTTGGATATCAAAGAAGGACGCCAGAATCAGTTCATTGAATCACTTACAGATTCTAGTAACCCAGCTATACATTTCTTAAGGGAATTGATAGTCGATGAACAATGGTCTTTTAGAACGGTGTCAAGAGATTACGCCATACTTTCAGCACTCAGTTCTCTCTGTCCCAACCTGCTGAATATCGAGAGCAATCATCCAACAAGACGGTTTTATGAAGAGGTATTGAGGTTACGCCAGGCTGGCCATCTTTTAAAAGTTGAGCATATCAGTGAGCCAGTTCACTTGACCAACACCAAGGACTACTACAAAACGGCGATGGCATTCAAGGACACATTGGTTGAACTCTTGGTATTAAACAGAGATCTGGATATCGACCTGTCGCAAACTGGTTCCATCAAGACCGCTTTTTTGGAGATTGCTGATCATTTGGGCGAATTCAAGTGTCTTAAAAGGCTCCACATCGATTTGGCACAAGATGTCGCTCTCCATAAAATCGAGGAATTGCTTGCATTGTGCTCCAACTCCAGTATGCTTGAAAGTGTCAAAGTAACCATGGCCATTAGGAAAGAACAAGAGGCATTTGACAACACTCGCATGGATGTACAGGGCCTCGGCAGATTGCTTGGTGTCAACAAGTTCACATTGATCAACAGGGATCACCTCTCTACCCAGGATATGGCCTACGTTATGCACAAGTTTCCAAAGCTAAAGCATTTGCACTTTTCTACAGAGGGTCGCCACTCGGAAGAGCCAGAGGTTGGCCATGATACTTTAGACATTATCCAACAATTTTCTCGGTACATATCAAGACTCGATCGATGCCATATCAGTACGCTCAAGGCTGCTCCTGCACTCATTCTTGATGCTATCACACAACTGTCGAAAGGCTTCAAAGTAGACGAGTTGACAGTTCATGCAAGCGACGAAATGGACGACGAGAAATCAGCCTACCTCAAGATGTTGGAGCCTACTCCGCATCAAAGAATGTCCCATTCGGTCCATGTGATCTTACCCACATTGCACATAGATCCACTATACCAAACCACGTTGGAGGCCTTTGCGCCGCAAGTAAAGAAGATTCGACTCTATGGCACAATGAACCCCAAGGGAGCACTCACCAACACCGTGCTATTCTCGGATGTCCAAATTGCCACCAACAGAGTTTTATCAGAATCCGTGGAATTCATCTTGAGCAACTTTGCTCGATTCAAGAAACTGTATCTATACAACCTCATTATCAGTGCCAGGACATCCACTAAAGCACCCGCCACAAAATTGCAGCTGGACGAGTTGTACATCTACCAATGCGCCCTGAATCCACATACATTGCACCACTTTTCTAAACATTTGGATTACGTCGAGCGATTTTGTTTGCAAGATATAGCCTACTGGACCGTGGATGATTTGGGAGCAGTAGGCAATCAGACAGATTACATTATAGATATGCCTTACACTGCATTTGGCACCATTCTTCTGCCTGTTGACAGTGGAGTGGAATCCATCCTTGTCAAGAGCTGTTCAGGCACAACGACCAGGCATCTCTTCTTCCGCCGCGATCAGGAGGTTGGTGGTTCTTGTCGGGTGACCGAGCAAGAGTACAATGAAATCAAGGCGTTGAAAAGCAATACCCAAAGAATCCATATAACGTGTCGCAGTTTTCAAGGGATTCGTCCTTGGTAACTACAGCCAGTAATCTGCTGTGTTGAGAGTGCCACATTTACAAGTAATAAACCTCCTGTTTTGCATCCCAATCTCGACCTATCACAGGTGGACTCCACCTTTCATTATTTACCTCCTGAAAAAAGAGTGACAGCAAAATTTATTCCAATACTCCTCTTTCTTTGATTCTCTCTTCTCAACAGTTGCTGCTTACTGCGTTTCTCAGATATGGGCTTTCCGTTCACCATCATCAAAAGGGCACCAGGCATCGTATATACATGGGAGAAGAACGACTGGTCTAGAAGACATGGCTACCAGATGCCAATCGACCTGTATCTGGTGATGCAGTGGGTTTGCCTGCTGCTGCTTGATTCGGGATTCTTTTGCTTTCTCATCTACTTTACCACGGCCAGATCAGCAACTACTGCCAGCAACGGAGCAACGCTCGAAGCACTGCTGAACGACCTACCGCCAGCAACTGACAGTCCGTACGCTACCTGGAGTTGTAAAATATCCTTTTTGAGCCACTTCGCTGATTGTTGTTTAGCACATGACATAGAGCCACTCTATCCTTAACTCTCTTGACCTCTTTACATCATGATAGGCCTCACTACCTTGGTCAAGCTTCTCAGCATATCCACCTCGATGGTTGAAACCGAGGATCCTGTTGTCACCAAACAGCGCCACCAGGTCAGCCGAAGCCAAACTTATGCAAGGCGCTATGGAATTCCTGTTATAGACAGCTTTACAGGCATCTGCAACATTTGCCGGATCAAAGTGTGAGTCTCTCTCTCTCCCTCTCTTTATGACCATGTCGACAAGCAATCACTCATCATTTGGAGAGCAGATCAAAGCAAACTCGCCACTGCAAGCTATGTAACAAATGCGTCGGGCGGATGGATCATCACTGCAAATGGCTGAATTGCTGCATCGGCCAGAGCAACTACAGGTAGAGGTGAGCAGTGTATTAGGTAAGCATGTCGACTCATGTGCGGGTTGTGTAGGCTGTTTCTGGTGCTGGTGATCTCGGCATTTACAGCGCTATTTTGGTACACGTACATAGCACTGTGGATCACTTGGTCGTGCTTTTACGACAAGAACTCGTTCATGGTCAATGGTAGGTCATATGTGATGAGCGGATTGGTTGGATAAGCGACTCAAGAAAGGCACTAGCTCTGGGATTCTTTGACGTGGACTTGAAGCAGTACGGCGAAATTAACTTGGATCACATCTATTACACGAGTGCGGCAATAACGATAGTTATTACTCTCATCGCCCTGACATCGTTTGTGTCCATCACAAGATTGCTGATATTTCATATCAAACTCGGTAAATACCATTCCCATTGTCAATCTCGAGAAAAAAAAAAAGACTCACTTTATCTATCAAATATCCCTCAAAAAACCTTAAATTGCGATACACACAACAGCCAAGATGGGCATCACGACGATTGAATACCTGAATCTGCCAGCCTACAGGAACAGCCATCTGGAGTCTGAATCCGACTCGGACGACGATGAATACGACGATGCCGACTACGATTCAGACTACTACTACTCAGAGGCGCACGCATGGACCGAATCAGTGCCCAAGCCGCATCACCAGTGGGCCATCTATCGCCTGTATCGCATGGTTGCACACAGGGCAAGGCGTGCCTGGATTGTGACATTAAGGGCCGTCATTCCCAATTACCGCTATCGTCGTTTAAACAAGTCAAAGCACCGTCGTACCTGCGTCAACTGCTGCTTGATCTCTTGCTCGACATCAAAAAAGCCTCATCTGCTACCCACGACGAGTCAGTTGTCGCTGAAAAAGCAATCAAGACTCAGGAAGCAGACGCATGACAGTGTCAACATGGACGAGTTCTTTGCCACAAAGACAATCAGACCCGTCGTCACGTTGAGCGAAGAGGAGGGCGAGCCTGACTACAGCGACGACATGGGCCTTGATTTAGCCATTTTGGACGAGGAGCAGTCAGTGAAGCCCAAGGCCCGTGCCAGCAACAGCAAGCTTGCACGGCTGCTCGACATGTCAGAGAAAGACACGTTGATGCGTATACAGCAGGAGCAGCAGCAGCTACAGACAATCCGAGGGCTGGATATACCCAAAGAGGAGGAGGAGGAGGAGGAGGAGGAGGAATACGCACTCAGTGAGCTGTAAAAGCACTATACTACTATCTTATACCCTATGAAATTATACATTTGAGGATTTCTCACATGCTCCGTGTACAACAAATACAATGGTTTTTAATAATAACAACTGATAAACGTGTTGATATATTTGCGTGGAGGTGCATATATACACAATAAATAGCTCACTGCTGCTAGCAAAAAAAAAAAAAGGGTATATATAATGCAGAAACATCAGCTAGCATTTGCTTTTCTTCTTTTCTCTCTGCTTGTAATACACATACACATAATAATACCTAATACCTATTTTTACACCTACACACAGACCATGCCTTCAGATCAATGCTGCAAACTGTCCATCGCATTGGGCCAGGACTCGTTTGCATTAAACTCACAAAAGCCAACGACGCAAGTCTTTGGCACAATACACCTAACTTCCGAATCAGCACGTTTCAAGGCTCCATCGTGGACGCGAATACAGCTGGTAGGCAAAGAGAGAATTGCAGGCACCAGCAAGACGTTCCTTGACGACACCTACCACCTGTCGAACCAGCCGAGCGACTGGGTCTCTGTAACAAGCACCGAGTCTCGCCTGCCGTTCATTCTAACATGTATCCCAAACAATATACCCAATTCGTTTCACATGGAGACTAGCACCGTATCAGCCTGCGTCTACTACACCCTGACTATCACCACATCCGCCTGCACAGATCAAAAATTACTGCAGCCTATCCATTTTCATCGAACGTGCTATCCAGACGCTGCCCAGCGGTCGATAGCAACACTGCCAAAAAGAACGTTCTGGGGGATTACAAACCAGCCCAAACAGCAACGATGGCAATACGAACTAGAATTTCCAAACACATTGCATCTCGACACTGCATGTGAAAGTATGTCCATACGGCTCAAGTCCCTGTTTCCGTCGCAAAAGAACGACTGCTGCCTTGTGGGCTATCAGATCATCCAGCTGGTGCATTTGGTGGGCGAAGAGGAGCAAGTGCTGTAAGTATGAGATGGAACTCTTGAAATGTAGTTTGGCCTAATTTTCATGTAGTAGCCAACATCATGTTTTAGCCACAGATACTCGTTTGCTGACGCTGCCCAACAAAACCTGGTCTCAGCCTTGCCAATTCACACCTACTCTGGACACTGCTACACTAATGCCTACCATGATGGAAAGCCAGCGGGTGGCAGTCGAGCATTACGTTAAAATCACACTTTCATTCTGCAGTCTGCAAGATGAGCACCAACTGAATTTGGAGTTTCCAGTCAACATGATGGGGTGTACCGCTTCCATGGTCTCGAGCCACATGGATCACATACACATGCTGGAAACAAACACCACCTCTTGCAATGCTAGTGTAGATGACGAAATGGACAGTGCAATTGATGTATCATCTTTCAAGTCATCGTGCTCTGGTAACAATTACCTCATGTGTCGATTCCAAGAATTTGTTTCAAATTAAATAAAGCTTTGCTTTTTTGGATCTAATAGTTCCTAATCTTGCGCTTATCCGATAATGTTTGTGTGTGTGGTGCAATCTGTAGCAATGTCAGTTAGTCTATCCGCTGTTTGTGTTTGAGGCCATTGAGTCAACTTGATGGTCCCTGCGGCAGACTTCAATTTCGAAACAAAGGCGTATAAGTAACCCACAGAAAACAAACCAAGGAAAAAACAAAACTAGGTAGTACATTTATTAGACATACAGTGTGGGGGTGTATAGGGAGGTTGTTGTAATGTAATGTTGATATGCGAGAGTGAGTGGGGGTTGTGCAATTAAGTTAATTGTATTCAATAATCTTGTATGGATTGCCAGTCTTTGCCAAAAGTGCAGACCAGTAAGGCTCTAATTCGTATGTAAAGTTGTAGCGACCGCCAAAATCACACTCTAATTGATCAGGCTCAATGTAGTCTTCCATATGCACCCACTCGTTGCTGGTGTTCTTGTTCTCCTTCTCCTCCTTTCCGTCATAAACAAACTTGATTTTGTTCTTGGTCACAGGATCCATGAAGGGAGAGATGATCTTGAATGTAGCGAAAAAGAACCAGGGTGCTACAAGACACATTAGACACAGAAATCATACAGCCAGCAAGCCATCCACTTACATTTGACAACAAACGCAACGCCCAATCGCTCAGGGTAGTGGTTGCCCAAGATCTCCAAAAACTTTTTGCATGTTGAAACGCTGGGATTGTGAGACGCAGACGAATCCTTGAAATCGACAATGATGGCCAAATTCTCCACCAAATCAGGCATTAAACGGATGCCGCGCTCCAGACTATATACAATGTGCTTGATTTGACGCTCGCCATCCTTGGAGTTCTGCAATCTTGGCCTCATAATCCAGACTGGACGACCACATTTATCGAACCCGTTAAAGTACATTTTACCTGTTTCGGCCTAAACAATAGGAAATGAGGTGTTTAGAAAAAATCTTTTCCCGGAATATCGCAAAAAGCCCATGGAAACCATATGACACTTGAGAAACCCATTCACTTATCGCATGTCTCTCTTTTTTTTTCACTGATGATTACCTCTGGCTTAATGTATTCAGGATCGAGTTCATCAGGACGGTAATCACGTCTCCATAGGATGGAATTCTCCAACATGGTCTTTGCATGCTATCATGAAATTTAAAGTTTAGAATGGACTGAAGTTTAAAATCGTATTACTACTACTACTATACTACTGCCACTTACCTCATAGTCCCATTTTCTAGCACGCATGTATCTTTTGACGGTACTCTCGGTAACAAAGCCTCTTTCACTAGGATAGTAATTGTCTGTCTCTGGCAGCATGATGGACTCAATGTACTGTAAGAGCTTGGCGACCTTGGCTTTCTGGTCGTCGTCAAGAGGTGGATGAGTTGCAGGATTAAAATGAGCAGGAGGTGTCAATTTGGGTTCGTGTGAGACAGGACCGAATTCCTCGGCGGGAGAGGCTGAGGGAGGCTTTAAGCTGGCATTGGAGTTGGACTTGAGTCGATTAAAGACATTCATTTTGTAATTGTGTGGATAGAAAGGAAGAAAGGAAGAGGGAAAAGAGATGTTGAAAATCCAGCAATGGTTTTTATATATGGCTACTATAGACGATCGCCCTCCAAAATTTCAGTTTGTCAGACAATGGAGCGCCTTGCAAAAAATCGGCCATTCTGTTGTTGCAAGAAAAAGCATCCGGATGTATTAGATTATCCGATTTCTGCTCCATTTCCTTTTGCTTCCGTAGTATTTATTTACACTAAACTCATTTTAAATATTTGCTCATTCGCTTTTCGTTCTGATTCAATGATCTGGCCAAATCTGATATCAACTCGTCTATAGTGTGCTGGAAACAACAGCATTTCAAAGTTGCCACATTTTAATTTACAATTGCCATGAAACCGATGTATCGCACAAAGACTGACTGATGATGAAATACATGTGTGTACCTTTTTTTCAGGCGCTGATTGCAAGCATTTCTTGTGTAAACACAAGAGATGGAAAGCGATTGTTTGTTTTAACTTTACTTGACCCCTTGAAGCATTTGCCCTGTAAAATGGTTCAAGCACAAGCCTCTTTTGATTTGTACTTGCTGTAATGGAGCATGCCAATCTTCAAACGAGTATTAGAAAGCCAGAAAAGCATAAACCATGTCATCTTTTATCTCATTGGGTCCATGATGATTAATATATACTATAACATTGTGCAATTGAGGCGTTTTACTATACAGCACATACAGTTTCTAGACCAGTATACCTGATCAATGTGATGTAATACGTCTATCATTTCTACATGCGATCAAAGAAAATATGGTAACCCTTAGTATATAATATATCATCCATGGCCATCACTCTCCGAACATTTGTTGTTTTCTTACGGGGCTCGGTTTAAACTATGCCTCAAAACCTTTCATTGTGCATTTCATTACTCATCAAATTAAAAGAGGATATCCATACCATTGTTCAAAATGCCTGCTGCTCGGTTGTAAACTAGTAGGTGTACAAACTTACAACAGACATTTGACGGGCTCTTGAAAACCGAAACTATATCCAAAGAAAGCCATACCAGCAAATGTCTAATCTAAACACACCTGAGCCGCAGCAGAGAAAATGTTTGTCATCTTGTTGATGTCCATATCAAGAACAAACAGTCGTCGATCCTTTGATGTGTTACTAATACATAACTTACTCAAAGTTTCCCCGCTTTCCGGCCTTGCAGCGAAGAGCAACATGTCAACAATGCTACTATATAGTGCTCGCAGCTCGCATTCTACAGAAAGCCTTTTCAGTCTTTGATATAATATGGTTTGCATATGTGGTGCACAATTTAAAAATGAACCAGGGCTGTTCTCTGTTGTGAAAATGGGTTTGATTGTACATCAATCATGATGTAGGACATATTTACAGAACGTAAAGCACTGCCACTATCAACAGTATATGGGTGTCACATCACCATGTCACGCCCTATTATAGCCACATTGCTAGGATTGTTGAGTATAGCAATCTCCTATGATCTTCATCATTGGCTACTGTGTATGTAGTGTGCTTTGACCATCTTTGGTATCATTTACGTGCCTCAGGTACAAAGTTTTACGCAAGAGAGTTTTAGCTGTTCGTTCGTTTTCTGTTGACACCTGATTTAGAAAATAGAAACATTGGGGTAGGGTTGTTCCTAATCATCGAATCTTGATTTTGCAAAAAATCAAAATTTTGAATTTCGATTTTAGAGCTTTGATCAAGCAAGTTCTTGTATCAAAATTTGGCGCTGATGATGTCTGTACTATTGAATTTCTTGTAGCTAGCATGGTTGTTGAGAGGTCCGTGATCTTTTGAAATTGAACAGATGCTACTAGTAAAAGTTGTTGAATTGTGTGAATAGTAGCTGTATGTTTAGCCCAGGTTGTTTCTCGTATTTTGTTTGACTAGGGCGCGTTGAATTTGGGTTTTTTTGAAGAGGACGTCGATGAGTAACGGCGCAAAAGCTTAAAATGGCTAATTTTTGAAGGGCTGTATCGTTTGATATATTGTGAGTGATGAAGAGAGAGCTTAGTAAACTCTGTTTCTTTTTAATTTTCTATGCAATTGTATGGTTTTTATGTCAACTTTTTTCGGATCACTGCTTGAACATATATGAAGTTAATGATTTTGAGCGAATTCATGAAACGAATGAACATTTGGTACTCTAAGGGCTTTTTAGCATGTTTGATGCGTTCCAGAGCTATTGAATGGTTTTTGTTTTGCTCAAATCGGATGAGCCAATCTCTAGAAAACGCTAAAATGGGTGTCGACGTAAAATATCGATTTTGAGACAAAAATTACCTGTACTAGCAGGGGAAACATCTGAGGGTCAAAAATTTGATGGACATAAAATGAACAATTTCTTATGATAGAATTGAGCTACAGGGTCAACTAGGGGTCTATTTGATAGGTAATTGTTTGCTTTACAAATCTAACCAATACTAAAAGTCATGTTTTGATGGGAGAAATTGACTAATAATACAAAAATCATGAAAAAATGCAAAAACTATCCCATCAAATAGCACTGGATAACTCACACCAAGGCACTTGAAATTAGTATCATTAGATTCTCCTTTAAATTTCGTACAAGTTTCTTATGAATTTCAACGAATGGTTACTATCAAGAATTGCTTCATTTAAAGGTGAACAGAATTGAATGGGTCATCAAACCCATCCGTTAGCCAATATGAACGGCAGTGGCATTCCCTTTTTTAGCTCCCGCCTGGTTTACAGTGCAGTCGGGTGTTTTAAGCGTTAGTGACTATTTTCAACCTCAGTTTAATTCCAGCTGATATTCCCCCCGTTTTTGTATTCATTTTGTATTGATTTTGCAATGCTTTTACTCAAAAAACGATAGCCCTACAGCCGCTGAAAGTGCCTGTTTT